>CAIGQZ010001197.1:6151116-6163725 GCA_903798205.1 Danio tinwini
ATATATATCATTCTTCCATTTTTTTTCTGTCCATCCTTCCACCAGGTCTTGTATCCAAAATTTCATTTCACTCATCTCTCCTCTTTCTTTCTGTTCATCCAACCATCCATAGTTAATAATATTCATCAATTTATCCACACATCCATACATAATTTCTCCCTTCCCACCCTCAATCCTTTCATATATCCATCCAGAGTCTACCAATTGATCCATCTGTCCTTCTGTCTATCGGTTCATCTAGTGTATATTCTTTCATGTACACATCCATCCATCCATCTATTCATCATTCCTTTCTGACCAGCCATCCTTCCTTTCTGACCTTCCGTCCTTCTTTCCATCAATCCATTTATCCATCCATCCATCCGTCCGTTAGTCTGTCCATCCATCCTTTCTTCCCTCCTTGTTCATTGTTCATTTCATCCATCTCTTCATTATTTTGTCCACTCATCTGTCCATTTTCCCCAACCTTTATTTAATCTTCCATTAATTTTTTTTTATTCCCTGCCTTCACATGACTTAATTTTTGCTTATTTTGACTGACACACATACTGTGAAAATATGTCAGACATACAAAACAGGGTCAGCTCCTACTCCACCAGTTTTATTAAGATTATTCTACTGTTGTTTGCCTCTCAGAGTCTCAAAGTAATAAGCTTTTGTGATTTGGTGTTTGTTTGTTTGTGCACTGCCTAGTGAAAGAAGCATATTGAGGTGAAAATGGAAAATATCAGTCAACAAAAAAAATATGGGAAACATTGAGTAGATGCTGAATAAATCACCAATATTGAGTTTCCTTTGAGCAAAAGGAAAGGAAAGAAAGCCTTTTACGCATCTCTTTTGCCTCAGTGTTCTTTCTAACTCATCCACTGGCATTTCAAATGTCAAGACGTTTTGGATCTTTACCAATCACACACTAGGGTGCCAGACCAGGCTGTCTTTGAGACGCTGATTAATAATCAATAAGAATAAGACCTTCTAGGGTTGCGCTCTGTGCGCCAGCAGAGGCTGAAGGTTTGATGGACCTCTATAGGACTGAATGCTAGGCAGTAATACAGTGGTTTTATGATTCTGCCTTCCTATGGATGACACCATTAACCTTCCATAAGTGGATTTTAATGGTAATACACATTGGATATACAGCTCATCTGAAAAACAGCGATGTAGTCAGTGGCTAGTAAGAGAAAGGCTCAAAAATGATTTTGCTTTATATGCAAAATGTGGCTTCATGTCAGTAGCATCAGTGAAACTGTTACACAACAGCTTCTTGACCTTCATCCAGAAAGTCATCCACTGAGATTTTTCCATCGCGAGACATTAAAAAAATAAATTACTCTGAATATGTTGAACAAAACTAAAAGTAATTTGCTCTGAGTACATTTTACTTCACATTTCAGATGACATGTTCATAAGAGGTTCAATTAACTATTATATTAGAGATTTATTAAAGGGGTGGTCCACTATGATATCATACTTTAAACTTTAGTTGATGTGTAATGTATCTGTGTGAACATAAACAACATCTATGAATGTAATATGCTCAAAGTTCAATGCAAAGAGAGACATTGGCTTTTACAGAGTTAGCTTAGCAAAGCCTACAGTGAACGACATTTGGGGACTACAAGAAAATACATCTGGGCTAGTGAGATCACAAGGGCTTCCAATTGCGTGCATTCACCTCACACACACACCCTGCACAGCAAAGGGCTGTGGCCAGAGGCGCTGTAATGTAAAAGCAGTGAAAGCTAAAATGCCATTCAAATGCTGCTATTTCCACAGAGCTTGTTCTGTTTCTGTATTTGAGCTTCCAAAGGACAGAACACAAAGAGATAAGTGTTTACAGTTTAATTTTAATTATGTTCCAGAGAAATATTATAAATATGTATATTGCTAGCATTTGACAAAGGAGAACTTTTTCTAGCGTTAACGGTATGTTGTAGCAAGGGCGTAAAAAAGAATGTAAACAATGGTAAATGCTGTTTGGCACTGATAACAATTTAGCTACAAATTCATTTATTAATTCAGTTATCAGTCAAAACCCCTGTAAACAGTCATAATTTTCAGCAGCACATGCAGTGTCTCTCTTTGCGTGTCTCTCTATGCAGCTGCTTTCCGTGTGTTTCAACGAAAGACATTTGTCAGATGTTATTTTAGAGAGCAGGTGTGAGCTGTGTGCTCTTCATTTCTGTCAGATTCAGGCAACTAATGCTGCTAACAGCTGCTCTGACTGGACTGTTTACACAGCGCAAATGCACACGCTTGTTGGGGAGTGACGTGGAGCCAATCCGCAAATCACAGCACATTATGTTAGCAGACCAATCAGAGTCTATTGAGGGCGGGCCATTCAGAGGAACTAGGAAATATGAGTCTTTTTCATGTTAGCTGTATATAATCAAATTAAAATATATTTAAAAAATAACATGATTTTCTACAAGTGAAGCATGAGCACACATTGTCAAAGGCCTATTTGTGAACTCTGTCCTGGTCCAACTTTGTTTGCCCTTCATGCGTTAACGTCACTCTGTCATGTTTACTCACATAAATATCAGTGATTACAGTGCACAAGTGGCCACTACTGGGGGAACATCTAAAATTAGATTAAATGGAGCACCTTGAGCACTTGAAAACTACTATGCACTGTGAATGCAAGTAACTGTTGTGTCACAGTTGCATTGCATAGCAGGACATGTAGATTCTGGAGTCTTGCTCCCTTGGTCAGTCACACATCAATAACTGTCTGGTTTAGCTCAGCTACCAAATCCGACCTCTGAAGCCTACGTTGAATAGTTCGGAGTACTGAGAGAATCATTGGTACAACCTACTCTCCAAGAACTGTACTTATCCAGAGCGAGCAGAAGGCCTACTAGAATCACTCTGGACCCCTCACACCCAGCACACTGCCTTTGAACTTTTACCTTCTGGTCGACGTTACAGAGCACTGCGCACCAGAACAGCCCGACATAAAAACAGTTTCTTCCCTCAGGCAAGCCAAACACTTGATGATAATGATAATAATTGAGGAACCAACATCACTACTTGCTATACACTTTTTATACACATATACTGTACACTTATTTAAGGACACACTTTACATGCCAATTTGCACATAACATCTGCACATATAACATTGTATATAGTAATATACCTGTACATACACTTGTCAATTTGTATATTTGCATTCACTATCTATTTCTATTTTAAAAATATATTTATTGTTTATTTTTTTTATCCTGTCTCTGTAATTGTGTTGCACTGTAGAAGCTCTGCCACGAAAACAAATTCCTCGTATGTGTGAACATACGCGGCAATACGCTTATTTCACATGGCTGCCATGGAAGAAACCCGGATGTATAGGATCAGCACTGTAAACATTGCAACAACATGCTGTGTAGTACAAACCTCCAGCTGTTGCCGCAATTCCAAAATGAAGATAGGGTGTAAACAACACATTAATATCATTCAGTTTAATTTAAACAATTAAAAGCATATTAGGCATCAAACAACGTCACAATCTCTTTAAGAGTAATACGATTAAGTGTTCTCCTAGACTTCAGTTCATGGCACCAGGTAAACACCGTGGGGGCTGGCTTCCCTGCTTCAGCCTATGTAACACGATGAGCGATAAAACAATGCAGTCCTCTGTGGCACACCTTCTTGTTATCTGTAATACTGTTGTCCCTCCACTGAAGTTTTAAAAATGGCCATTTCCCGCTGACATTTAAGCACCGCTGAGCATGTTCTTAAACAGATGATTTGCCATAGTATTCACCACTACTCAACAGAAATTACTGTGATTGGCCATGATGGTCATCAGTTCACCACTCTTCACAGATTGCTAACACAGATACAAGAACACTGGAGTGTTTTAAATCCGCAAAGATCAGTCGATTCACCAAGCGGATCGCTCTTCTGTTACACTCGATAAACATCAGTGTAGTGTGGTAAATTGATGACCTTCACAGCCAATCACAGTCATTTCTGTTGAGCATGTGAACACAATGGCAAATCAGCTGTGTTTAAGAATGCCATCAACAGTGCCTTAAATGTTAACGGGAAATAGACAGTTTTTCAATTTCAGTACTGAAATTTTGTATCGTGACAAGTCTAATATAGTGAAAAAATCTGTTCATTAACTTGAGTTTGATAAATGGCATCTAAAACGTGTGTTTGGGGAAAGAAAACCTTAGCTAACTAGAGCCATTTCCCTTAATTTAGCTGAAAATGAGGTCCAATATCTCTTTTTATTTTCACTATTCATTCAGAACGGACCTTCGGTTCACTCAGAAGGTGGTGCAGGTATAAATTTGTGTCACTTTCTCTTCGCTGATAAGATATACAGCCAGGTACACAACATTCCTGTGTGATACTTCCAGTCTTCTTCCCACCGCAGACTCGATTTCGCTGTTTAAAATGGCGGCCACGTGAAATCACTCTATAAAGCGTTTCTAATTCTGATTGATCGAGGGTCTGTCCCTATAAACCAGAGATGCCCAAACTAGGACCCGCGGGCCAAACTTGTCCCATGGTAATCTTTGATTTGGCCCAACAACCAGTCTGAGAAGAGAAGGAGAATAATGGGGGTGGTTAAGACACTGTCATTTTTAATTTAATGGAACATTTTGTTTGTTTTATTGCTAAGCTACAAAAAACTAACTGAAATTAAATGTTTCAGTTATATGTTTTAAATGAATGCAATGTGTTTCTTAAAAGTACATACATGTACTGTCACTCGACAGATGCAGAAAATGCAGAAACATCAGTGAGCAAATGAAGGCAAAGACAAATTCTGCTTGACTAGTGTATTCAGCATTGATTCCACTGTGTTATAAATGTGTTTAAGTTTTTATTGTAATACGTGATAAATTAAAAAATATATACATTAGTTAATACAATTTAAAGTAATGTTTTCTATTTATTTTTTAAATATTATAAAAAAAAGGGCTGCGCAGTGTGTAGCACGTTCGCCTCACAGCAAGAAGGTTGCCTGGTCTGGGTCAGTTGGCGTTTCTGTGTGTAGTTTGCATGTTCTCTCTGTGTTCGCGTGGGTTTCCTCCAGGTGCTCTGGTTTCCCCCCACAAGTCCAAAAACATGTTGTACAGGGGAATTGGATAAGCTAAAAAATTGTCTGCAGTGTATGTGTGTGAATGACTGTGTATGGATGTTTTCCAGTCATGGGTTGCAGCTGGAAGGGCATCCGCTGCATAAAACATATGCTGGATAAGTTGGCAGTTCAATCCGCTGTGGCGACCCAATATTAATAAAGGGACTAAGCCGAAAAGAACATGAATGAATGAATGTATTATGGAATAAAAATGTTGGAAATTACCAGTGGCAACTGTACTTTTGGCCCACGGCTCTCAATAATATTTGGTTTTTAGCCCTTCATACAAAAATCATTTGGGCACCCCTGTTGTAAACTTTTCTTGTTCACTTGAAACAATTATTGGTCCAGTTCCCGAATATACTGCCACTCATCCCTCAGAAAGCTGTTAGACCCTCACTCGCTGTGGCAGCGGGTGACCCTATGCGGACAGCCTTTTACTCTCTTGTCTCCTGATGGTTAGTGACAGCTCCTCTAGCTTATAGGTACCAGCAGCATGCCTTCCGTTCCCCATCTCTGCCTGCTCCTCCCCATCATGGAGAACAGCAGCCTGCCTTGGCCTGCAGCAAAGCCCAGTGACTCCTGTGTCCCCTCGCAGAAAGCAGCCGATGGTGAGTCTATCTGTCCCTTCTGCAAGCTCTTCTTAGCACCAGGTTTGAGTGTTCCTGGAGGCAGTTTCTGCTCATTAAAGTGCAATGGATCAGTGAATTGCTCCCAGAGGTGCAAGCTCTCTGACAGCATGTCCCTCTTCCTCCTGGGTTTTGGCACCAATGACAACATTCAAAGTCAAGGAGAGGAGGTAGGAAGCAACAAACCATTCCCATAAACTAGAATCATAAAATAAGCAAAAAAAAAAAAAAAAAAAAAAAAAAAAAAAAAAAAAAAAAAAAAAACTAAATGAAACTAAATGCATATGACAACACATAAACAAAATAAAACAGCAATGCAAACATCATAAGCCTGTCCTCTTTCCTCCTTGTGATGTTACCCAGTGGAACTCTAGGCCATAGCTAGAGGATCTGTGACCCTCTGCATACATATGTATGTATTGACCAAAGTTTTAGTTGTAAACTATTCAATAAAACATTTGTCTTTGGACATTATTTTAAAAAAAGAAAACATTTTTGCTCCACTTCAAATGTTGATCATTGTATATATGTATTTTCTTTAATGTAATTAAACATCGTCAGCGGGCAGTCCATAGGATAATGCCATGTTTTATGTATAAGCACATTATACAATATAACATTTGTGATGTGCTGTGACTCAAAAGGTTTTATGGTTTTTAGGTATGTGCACACTTTAGGATAAAATATGTGCATTTAAACTACCAGTATGAACCTTGATGAACCAGTATGAGTGGGGAAACTACAGAGCAACTGATTGCATCAGAATAGTTATATTGTACATACTGTATGCAATGCAAATGTTAAAGCATATTAGTCTACACAAGTGTTTTGAGGTGATAAATCACAGAATTATGCAAAATTAGCCTTTATTCATGGGTAACCTGCCAATAACCAAACAAACAAACAAAAAACTAAACAGTCACCATCACTGTATATCTTAAAAATGTTTTTTTTTTTCTTTTCTCAGTTTTGCAGAAATGTAGGCAGGGTGCAAGGGTGTAGAATTAGCATGGACGGAGGGGACATGTCCCCACCAATATCCACAGATTATTATAGACGGATAATTTATTCGCTTCCAAAATAAAATAATGCTTTGTTGAAGTTTTCCACTTACTGTGCAAGACTCAGGTGAGACATGGACATAAGCAGCTACATTTCAAAGAAAAGTGTCAGTCACTTGAAGTCAAGTTCACTGTAATAGTAACCATGGATGTGCAATTAATAAAAAAATGCGTTTAGATTTTGGCCTCCACAACGATTATGATAAAACAACAATCGAGATAAAATGGTTATTGTGTCATATGCCTCCCCCTTTCCAGAAATCTGCATTCATTCCTTGTCAAAGTAAAATAAGGTAAATGTACTTTTGCACCATAAGAGATGTTTGATTTAATGTTGTTTTTATTACTAATTGTATTTGATTTATTAATTTATTTACTAATGATTTTTTTTTCAAAAGAGCAAAATAGAACATGTTTTGTTTGCACGCTCAGAGAAGGAAAAGAACATGGACTTTTAGCTTAGAGTGCATAAATGGCAACGGCAGTTGGTGTCAAATTAGGTGCCCACCAATATCAAAGGCAAATCTACACCCTTGGCAGGGTGACTTATGTTTTTATCAGCCTGGGTTTGAATTACAAAAAAAAAAAAGCATTTGTTTCCTCAGATGATGCATTAAAGATATTGACACTGAAAAGACAAAACATTAAAGGGCACCTATTTTTCCCTTTTTTAAGATGTAATATTAATATTATGGTTCGTCTGAGTGTGCCAGTTTTGGTTCAGTTCAAAACACAATTCAGATTTTTTTATTATGATGTGTTAAAAAGTGCCATTTTGGGGGCGTATACATAGTTTGCTGTTTTAGGGGTGTGTTGCATCACATGAAAATAAGTTTCGACCTCCCGCCCAACTTAACAAGGGGGCAGAGCCAAGAGCTCCCCCGCTTTGTGTACTGTAATAGACAGGCAGACAAGAGACAAGCAACATGAGTGAGAGTACCAACCAGCTGTACATGTACGACTCAGACACAGAGAGTACAAAATCATTTGTGTCTTTGTATAGTTTTACAGCCAACTGTGTGCTAGTTTAAAGCTCCGAGCCTGTAGCCTACACAGAGACAAATAAAGCACACTGAATTAACTTTGACTGAAGGGCATCACACACCGGATGCAGGGCGACACGGCGCGCACATGACAGTATCGCACACTTGCAGCATTGGTGTGTCACCTGTTAGAAACTTATGTTTAGAATTCAAAAAAGCATGCCACTGCGTGGCGCGACGCTGCGTGTCGCCGAGCAGCGCTTCTGGTTGACCTGCTTGAGGCTCATTCGCATGTTATTTAAAATGAAACTATTCAGATAACGCTCTGTGGCGCGGCAGAAATATGAACAGTGTCCTGAGCAGGGCCAGCGCGTCCATAGAGGCGACCTAGGCGGCAGAATAGTGAGCGAACCCCCCAGTTCTCACTTTCATCCGCAACAACGCGAAATGCATGGCGCTGCGCGTCGTTAGTTCGTTATTTCCAATGGAGGGACAAGCACGTGAGGCAGCGCGCTCGCACTTTCCAGCTGCACCTAGTTAAGATGACAGGGAGCTTCTGTGACCGCGGGAAATGCAAACCGCTGAAGTTTAAGGAAGACACAATGAAAAGTACACATGTATGCAAACACACCAAAACTTACAAACACTGGCGGCAAGGAGAGCAGTAACATGGTGACTGTTGAGTCCAATGAGCCTTACATCTAAAAATAGAGCGAGGGTGTTTCTTTGGTGACGTCGCTTTGACTCACACGCTGAAAATGGTGGACGTGAAACAACATACTTAGGAGATGGTAATGGTCACCTGTCAATCAATATTGGTGGGCGGGGGGACCACACTCCTACGTCAAGTTGCGGTCGATCTCAAAACCGCTCCAATTGTTCCACCATTTTTATGTTGTTAAATTGAAAAAAAAACCACTGAGTGTGTTTATATCACCCCAATATGACGGTCTATACACTATACCTACACATATGTCTGTCCAAACAGCTTGAAAAGTAGATTTTTCACCATAGGTGCCCTTTAAAATGATACAGAGGTGCCTTATTATTCAGGTTATCCTTCTGGTTGTATTTTTTTCACAGGGCATTATGTTAGCTTTGATAATTCTTGTTGAGTTTAACACAGAATATCTTAATGTATAAAGACAAACCACAACCTATGTCAGTTGAATGTGGTAGCTTAGCAACAAGATATGCAACAGCATAAAGACTTGTGGTTACAGTAAAGGTCATCTTTTTTTATCTGAAAATAGCCTTAATATCAAACAAGATGTCACTTACTTTGAGCAGGGTTGCCTGTTTTTCACAACAAAATTAGCCCATTTAAAACAACCCAAAACTAACCAAATAGCCAAACTACCCCAATAATATCAAAACAATCCCAATAATATGAAAACTCAAAATTTGCCACCACCCATTCATTCATAAAATAGGTTACATATTTAAATGTCAATGTGGATACTTAGCTTTGTATGGTATGACCCAAAAAGGGGTGTTGGGATATATACACAAGATACTGAACTCCAGAATGATCCTTATTTACTAAGTTAATGCAAGAGTGCTACTGTGGTGCATTGGGCAACCCCGAACTCTTATATTGATGAGTCACTGTTAGTGTTGTACTGTATACATTTTCCTGTTTTTTCTTTCACATTATTTTGGGATTTTTGTATTTTTTTTTGGACATCTCTATATTTACCATCTTGCAATTATGCATCAAGTGAGGCATACTTATTCACCATACTTATATTTTAAGCTGGTGGGATTGCTTTCATCATAAACTGTACAAACATATACATTTGAGCTACTAATATTTGGACCGTTATCGTAAGGCATTTTGTTAGATTAGCTCCAGATTATATGCACAAATATATTATTGTATACTAATACTCAAATGGATCATCAAAATAAAGTGTTACCAAAATATGAATTAAAATAAGAGATTTGTGAGGGTACACTCATATATTCTAAGTACAATGTGACCCCCTCTGTGACCTCAGCTAAAGTCGCAGAAAAAAAAAAAAAATCTATATTGAATAGCATAGAAAAAAACAAAAATATGCAATTTTGGTTTGCTGCAGAGAATAATAGTTAAAATTGAAGTTTTTTGTAGACTTAGAGTAGTATGTCTCCACAAGCATTGCATCTGTCAGATTGTTCGTACATTTAATGATGTGACTTTTTTAAGTGTTACATAATGTAATGTATTCTACAATACACAAGATTAAATCCAATTAGCTATTACATTACTGAACTCACCCATGTGAATGTGGCGGAAATATTTCTGAAGCAAAGGTGTAATGATCCAAGGGGAATCAGGCAGAAAGATGAGGCCACAGTGAACTGGACATTATACATGCTACAATAAATACATTTCTCTATGAATATAGTGATTGTCAACTTAAAATGATTTACTGGTACATTATGAGGACAGGTAATACTATTGTTTCATTCCACCAGATGTCTTTTTTTGCATGTTGTTTAAACGACTAAATTATATGAAACATGGTAGATATTTTAATCATGAATAATCAGCAATGCAGCAATCTATCTATCTATCTATCTATCTATCTATCTATCTATCTATCTATCTATCTATCTATCTATCTATCTATCTATCTATCTATCTATCTATCTATCTATCTATCTATCTATCTGTCTATCTGTCTATCTATCTATCATATGATCAACTACGAAACAAAACATACACAACACAATTAAATAATAATAATAAGCACACACATGGATTATGTTTTTTTAGTATTCAAAATGCTAAAGATATATTTTATTAAAAGTGAAAACTGTACACTGTAAAAAAACAATTTGAATTATGGTAAAAAATAACTGGCTGCTGAGGTTGCCAGAATTTGACAGTTAAAATACAATAGAAACTGTAAAACTAGTTTCTAAATTTGTACAGTAAACTACCATATTTTATTTATTTTTTAACATTGTACCTTTCTTAAACAGAAAAAAATATACAGTAAAAAAAAAACAATCATAAGCATGTGGCTAAGAGAAAGGCATAGGTAGCAATTTATATTAGGTAACAATTAATGCATTTAACTACTTGCCTATTTTCTGCATAATATTATGACATTACCAATTCATTAGTAGTTATAAAGTATGATCTTATTCTGCATGCCTATTCTTACCCAAAACCTAAACCCAATTTCTGCCTTACTAACTATCAATAAACAGCTAATTAGTAGTTTATTAAGCTAGTAATGTTAGTTAATGGTTCGTTAATACCGTGAACTGTGACCTAAAGTGTAACCAAAACATATAATGAATTATGCTCATCACAAATAGCATGCAGGGAATTTTTGAAAATTCAGTTGAAAGTTATTTATTGTATATAGTTTGGAAACATACTGTTCATACTGTTAACAAGGTCATAGATTGTTTAATGTAGCAATACACATACATATACAAACATATATACAGGGAGTGCAGAATTATTAGGCAAGTTGTACTTTTGAGGATTAATTTTATTATTGAACAACAACCATGTTCTCAATGAACTAAAAAAACTCAATATCAAAGCTGAATATTTTTGGAAGTAGTTTTTAGTTTGTTTTTAGTTTTAGCTATTTTAGGAGGATATCTGTGTGTGACTATTAGGCAACTTAACAAAAAACAAATATATACCCATTTCAATTATTTATTTTCACCAGTGAATCCAATATAACATCTCAACATTCACAAATATACATTTCTGACATTCAAAAACAAAACAAAAACAAATCAGTGACCAATATAGCCACCTTTTTTTGCAAGGACAGTCAAAAGCCTGCCATCCATGGATTCTGTCAGTGTTTTGATCTGTTCACCATCAACATTGCGTGCAGCAGCAACCACAGCCTCCCAGACACTGTTCAGAGAGGTGTACTGTTTTCCCTATGGGGTTCAGATCAGGTGAACAAGGAGGCCATGTCATTAGTTTTTCTTCTTTTAGACCCTTTCTTGCCAGCCACTCTGTGGAGTACTTGGACGCGTGTGATGAAGCATTGTTCTGCATGAAAATCATGTTTTTCTTGAAGGATGCAGACTTCTTCATGTACCACTGCTTGAAGAAGGTGTCTTTCAGAAACTGGCAGTAGGACTGGGAGTTGAGCTTGACTTCATCCTCAACCCGAAAAGGCCCCACAAGCTCATCTTTGATAATACCAGCCCAAACCAGTAATCCACCTCCACCTTGCTGGCGTCTGAGTCGGACTGGAGCTCTCTGCCCTTTACCGATCCAGCCACGGGCCCATCCATCTGGCCCATCAAGACTCACTCTCATTTCATCAGTCCATAAAACCTTAGAAAACAACGCGTCTTGAGATATTTCTTGGCCCAGTCTTGACGTTTCAGCTTGTGTGTCTTGTTCAGTGGTGGTTGTTTTTCAGCCTTTCTTACATGTCTCTGAGTATTGCACACCTCCAGTGATGTTGCATCTCTGAAATATGGCAAAACTGGTGGCAAGTGGCATCTTGGCAGCTGCATGCTTGTCTTTTCTCAGTTCATGGGCAGTTATTTTGCGCCTTGGTTTTTCCACATGCTTCTTGCGACCCTGTTGACTATTTTGAATGAAACACTTGATTGTTCGATAATCACGCTTCAGAAGCTTGGCTATTTGAAGAGTGCTGCATCCCTCCTCAAGATATCTCACTATTTTTGACTTTTCTGAGCCTGTCAAGTCCTTCTTTTGACCCATTTTGCCAAAGGAAAGGAAGTTGCCTAATAATTATGCACACCTGATATAGGGTGTTGATGTCATTAGACCACACCCCTTCTCATTACAGAGATGCACATCACCTAATATGCTTATTTGGTAGTAGGCTTTCGAGCCT
>CAIGQZ010001197.1:6164125-6176173 GCA_903798205.1 Danio tinwini
ACATACACACACACACACACACACACACACACACACACACACACATACACACACATATAAGAAAGTGCATAATTCTTATTTCTGCCTTAACAGAAAATAAAGATGCTACAAATAACTTCACAACCCTACAGGAGCAAGGAAACACAGCAGAAAGCAGACGACATAAGGAGAAAAGGCTGACAAGACAGACAGAGCTCTTTAAGTTCTCTGCATCTCCTGCTCTCTACCAAACCACCTGCTGAGACGCAAAGGCCAAAACAGACGCTCTGCTCCAGTTCACCAGCTAATGTAATACTCCAATAAATGGGTAAAATCTCTCACATCTAACACTGAAATGTGACTTGCATAACCAATTTTGATGAAAGTGCTTGTTCTTTTGGTAGTCCTTTTTAGCAGCATGCTAATGTTTAAATGTGGTGAAAGCTTATGGGCTCTATTTTAAAAATCTAAGAGCTATGTCTAAAAACATTAAGGGTATGTCTGAATCCACTTTTGCTATTTTAAAGATGGAATAATATGGTCTGTGTGCCATAAGGGTTGTGGTGTAAAAAGGTTGTGCTTATTCTCTTAATGAGTTATGGGTGTGTTTTGAGCATAAAGTCTCATCTCCCATTTTCTTTAAGATTCAGTTGTGTCATGCCATGGTGCACTTCCTATTTACATGCCTCTTTACTTTACTCCTTTACTTTCGTCAAGGAAGTCAAAATGGATGGACCAAGTTCGTTTTGGGTTACGGTTGGTCTGACAGCGGGGACGACATGAAGACTCCCACCAGTAGAGTGGCTTAGACCAGGCCCAAGCATGCCAGGCCATGCCCGACAGGAGACCACCTTTCCCGGCTTACGTGGCGGGACGCCCCGCTCCTGGAGGTATGTGCCTGAGCACAATTGCCTCTGACCTGCCACAGTGTTTTCAGGAAAGGTGCACAACAGTGGACTTAGGTTTTGACAGCTTTGCGGTTCAATGAACCAGGGGATCTTTGGGCAGGTCCGCTGCCCGGGTAAGAGTGTCCATCGCCCGCAAGCTGTTGGGTGAGCATGAGGGGTGCCTAGACCCAACCATGAAGGGGGTCTGGCCAGCTATGACGCCCAGGTAAAGAGCGCCCGACCCCCGCCACTCGCTGCACACTAAGTGCAGGGCAAATACGGAAGTCTCACTTTACTTTTGGCAGAACTACATGTTGTTGGTGCACCCCAGCCACGTCGAAAACTAAACAGCGTTAGGAGGTGGAACTGGGCAAGGCTGGTGCACCACAACCACCTTTAAAATCTAATATTTGCAGCCAGGTGGATCACCAACAGTACGTATGCCTGGCGCATGCAGTTGGCAAAGTCTGTGTTCCCGGGCTTTAGTGTGGGGTGCCCGGGCACTGCTGGAGAACAGGTGTGAATTCAGGGCCCCTGCGATGGTCTCAGGGAAGAGAGGGTCAGACTCTGGGATATTTGGTATTTGGTGCGAGCGTCTGGATTGAAAGGTTCATTGAGAGGACGGTCGGTCTCTGTAACGGCCGGTGGGAACGCGTTGGCAACGCTCACCGGTAGCGTTGTTTAGACCATTAGGCCTTGCCCGACGAAAGACCACCTTTCCCGGCTTGCCTGTTGGGACGTCCCGCGCCTGGAGGTACGTGCCCGACCCCAATTGTCTCTGACCTCCCGTCAGGTTTACGGGAAACACGTAAAATTGTGGTCTTAGTTTCTGACAACTTTGCATGTGGACCGACCGTCATCTGGCCAATAGGAATTTGTAGCGCCCTAAGGGAAGGCACCCACCCCAGCCCCCACCCTGTCCCGCCCTCTGAGGTGTGTCCAGGAGGGTCGGCCTCTATGGGTGTGGTTGATTCCTTCCCAGCCTTGGGCGCGTGCTTTCAGGGGAGGGAAGGTGAGGGTGGGTCTCTCTGCACACACAACCCTCACCCCCTTCCCGCCTCTATCTGTGGGAGAACCCAGATGGCCCGTCTGGTTTTGACCGAGCATGTTCGCCACTCTGCCCGCCCGCTCAATCCCTGGGTTTTACCCCCCTTGCTGGTTCTCGGCCCACGGCTCTACCCCCGACCCCCTCCCTCACCCGGGGTGGGGGGCTGGGGATGGATTGGTGGGCTCAGCTTCTCAGCAGGGTTACGGGCGATGTAAAACCGTGCCTCAGGGGCAGTTGTGGGATACGGTGTGGCGCCGGCTCCCAGCCCCGGTGTGTGCTCTGCCTGTCCGCCCGTCCGCCCACCCGTACGCAAGCCCACCCTTTGGGCTTATCCCTGCTGCTTCTCGTCAGGGTCTCCGGCTGGGTGAAAGGACAGGGCCAGTGGTGCAGGCTACGCTCTGGCTTGGTTCCTTAGCCCCTGTGTCTGCTGCGTCCGACCCGCCGTATGCAAGCCCGCCCACCCTCTGGGTTTATCCCTGCTGCCTCTTGTCAGAGTCTCTGGCTGGGTGAAACGCCAAGGCCAGAGGTGCAGGCTACGGGTCTAGGCTGGCTCCAGGCCTTCCCTTCTGTGTTGGTGCCTGTTTCATGCTTCTATGTTGGTTCCTTTGTGAAAAGATTAGCGCCGGCTCCCAGCCCCGGTGTGTGCTCTGCCTGTCTGCCCGTCCGCCCACCCGTACGCAAGCCCACCCACCCTTTGGGCTTATCCCTGCTGCTTCTCGTCAGAGTCTCCGGCTGGATGAAACGACAGGGCCAGTGGTGCAGGCTACGCTCTGGCTGGGTCCCTTAGCCCCTGAGTCTGCTGCGTCCAACCCGCCCATACGCAAGCCCGCCCACCCTCTGGGTTTATCCCTGCTGTCTCTTGTCAGAGTCTCCGGCTGGGTGAAACGCCAGGGCCAGAGGTGCAGGCTACTGGTCTAGGCTGGCTCCGGCCTTCCCTTCTGTGTTGGTGCACGTTCCATGCTTCTATGTTGGTTCCTTTGTGAAAAGAAAGAAAGCCAACTGGCGCAGTCAGGCTGCCCCGAAATTGGTGCGTGTTCCATGGGGCTCATACACTACTGATCATCCCTTTGAAAGGGAAAAAGTGCTGTGAAAAAGCTCCCACGGCTGGCGCAGTAAAGCTGCCCAAAACCAAGTGATAACAGCCTCTAAAATGGGCATTGCAAGCCCAGTTTGAACCAAAGGATCTTAAGTCATCAGTTTAGACCCCTGGTGCGGAGGGTGTCTGTCCCTTTAAAAGGTCCACCAGCGTCGTGACGCGGAAGTGGACGCCTCCTTTTGAACAGCTCCACACGGAGTGTGGGTCTCTTTCCCCCGCAGCGTTTGTCTTGGGATGGTCATGGCCGAATGTGCGCTCTGCCTCAATGTCTACAGCCAGCTCTCGCCGCACCTTTCAGCGGTTCACAAGGTGGCAAACTCAGACGAGAAGTGGCTGCTGCTCTCGCTGGCTGCTGGCCGCGTGGACACACGCAAGATGCCGTGTCCACTGCCCGGCTGTCAGAGCACGCCGGCCTAAAGCAGCACGAGGAGCTCTCTGCCTCAGCCCTGAAGGAGGCCATGGGGAGAGCAAAGTGCCGGAAGGTAAACCAAGAACGAGTACACCTGCTTTGGTTGGTGTAACTATTGGCTCGTTTCCACTGAGTGGTACAGTACGGTACAGTTAGGGTCGGTACGGGTCACCTTTATCAGGCTTGCGTTTCCACTACAAAGGGTACCCTTTTGGTGGGCGTGGTATACTACAGAGAGTTTCAGTCGATGTCATTCTCGCTCGAATAAATGTCTACAGTAAAGCTGTACAGGTTGTTCACATTATATGAGAAGCTCTTCTAACAAAACAGATGCTTTAAACATATTAATACTTGTTTATAAATGTTTATTATTAACATTTCTATGAACATAATTTGATTATAACAACAGATCAATGGCAGTGTGACAGTGTTACAGCCTACTGTAACGTCTGCAAATATATAAAATAAATAAATAAATGCAACATATATGAACACATACAGACCCTTACAGTCTCCGATATGTTACAACTTACAGATAAACTACACACATACATTAAGTCCTTATTTAAGTTCAAAAACAACACACAACATATACAGTGGCCCACAGTCAGAGCTAACCTCTCATCTGTATCTTTAATCTTCACCAGCACATGTAGCCTCTGTTAGAAAGTAATTCCGTCATTCCGAGTTCATAATAGTCCAAAAGGTGATGATAAACATGGCAGATTGTTCAGGTTGCTAAAACTATTTGCTCCTGTGTTTTGTTGGGCTTCTCCTTTTTTCCGCGCTTCACTCTCACGTTTGTCCTTTTCTTTCTGAATGGATCAGATGTCGAACACGCTTCATTAATCACACACACGTTATTGTCATTAGCTCAAGAAGTTCGTTATATCAAATCTAGACGCGATCGCGAGAAAGTGAAAACCGCTCGCACTTTTAGACTTTTAGATGGCCTCGTAAAACAACAACAGGACACGGCAAATTCTTGGCTTTGTGGCCGTTCATCAAGACAACATCAAGGTTTGTTTTGAGCCTGGGTCATCTATTACTCGTTATTATAATGCAAATAGTTGTCTCGGCTGTGTATTTAAAAACATGGCGACTCCATTGTTTTGATTCTGGCTAGTTCCAAGAGATCGTGATGTATCTCTGTAAACCAATCAGTGTTCAGCTGCGCGTGTAGCTCCACCTTTTGGTACCCTTTCTCGTCTTTGGTACCCTTTCGAAAGGGTGCCGAAAAATTGGTACGGTTCGGTACGCTTTTGACAGTCGAAACGGTCATAAAAGCGTACCGAACTGAACCGTACCACTCAGTGGAAACAGGCCATAAGAGCTGTTGGTGCCCCAGAATAGAAATTTTCAGCAAAAAAAAAGATGAATAATAATGAAAGAAAACTGATAATAACAATAATGAAAAAACTGTGTTAAATCCAAATACGCATCCTATTCCTATGCCCCATATGGTAATGCATACTTGTCCAAAACCCAAAAGGTGGACAAATCTAAACTTGTTTTATATTAAAACAAATGTAAATATGCATACAATAAATACTACAACTACTAATGATAATATTAAACAAATGCAAATGGTCATCAATAAACTGACTAGGTTAACAGAGCCAGATTCTAATTCTATTTGTCTTGGGCTCTTGTGAAGCAAATACGAAAGTAACTGAAACTGCAATTCATCAAAATTCCACTAGTCCTAGCTCCATAATAGAGCAGATTTCTATTGAGCCCAATGTTAAAATGGCCAAATTTACAGCAAAGAAAAATATGTTTACAGCCTGGTACAAAGAAAGATTTTGGTTCATATAGCTAATATTACCCTTTATGACAACTGTGAGGGGGTGATTTTTTTTTTTTTTATAACTTATCTGTTTCATTTACATTAGGCTATATTAAGTCTGCATTAATTAAGGGCGTTGCCACTTGAGTGACAGCTAGGTTTCGCTGGTCGCCGTCACTTCACCTCAACTGATTCCGACTGATTAGCTGCTGAACTATGTGTGAACTAACTATTCATCGTATTTTTGTTTTGTTTTATGTAGCTTTACACAGTCAGTTGCTTTTTAGAATTATTTCCTACAATTATCAGATGATATGGCATGCTGTGTGCACTTGATTGTGCTCACAAACCATTCACGTGGCCTCAATTTCCCAGGTGAGTGAAATTACATACTCATGCCATATCTATAAATGTATTTGTTTTAAGATAATTTATCATTCATAATTTTCTTTAGACCTTTAAAGCACTCCAAAATCTGACAGATTGATTAGCTGTAGGCTGAACTTTTGTCATCTGAAACGTTGTTATACAGTGTTATGCCTGGATTTCATAAATAGCCCTGCATTCACTAACTATATTTTAAGTATTTGGAAGCAATTTGCACTTTCCTCCTGTAGAAAAACAACCTAAAAACAATGGCTCAATGTATTACAACAGTGTTTTTATAAAGTCTAAACACTTTATTGATATTGTATACAACCAAGCACATGTGGTCAGATCACAAACGAGTCGCAGGTAATGAAGTATTTAGCGTTTCTCCTAAAGAAAAGCCTGTCCAAACAAAATGCTAGCAGGCATCTGTAGGTCCGCTCACGCTCTGCCTCTTTGTCCTTGTTTGGTATCCCCTGGTCGGTGCGATGACGAGCGGAAAAAATGGCAACTGTTGGCTATGCCTACGTGTAGCTTCTTTTGCGTTTTTCAGAAACCTATGGGTGATGTCAAGAATACTACGTCCATATCTTTTACAGTCTATGGTACTAATGCACTCTTTAAATTACAAAAACTTTTAGTTGGTCAATAGCGCAGTCTATTTCAGTTGCCAAAAATGCGCCTTAACACAGCTCCTTTTCAGATAAGTACATTTTTATAAACCACACAGTATTAAAATATGAACTGAATTTTACTGTAGGACAGTTATGCGGTACGTTACTGTATTTTAAAGTTGCATTGTAAAAATAACTATATTTTACAGCATAGATATACAATACTTTAAGTACATACACAGCAAGGTAATGGTGCTGTAAATATAAATAAAGTACTTTTACTGTAATTGATTTACAATAAGTTACTGGCAAACTTGCTGTATATTCATTAATTTTCCTTCGGGTTAGTCAGGGGTTACCACCATACACTCTCACATAACTTCATACACTATGACCAGTTTAGTTCTTCTAATTCACTTAAACTGCATGTCTTTGGACTGTGGGGGAAAGCGAAGTACCTCTAGAAAACCCACACGAACACGAGGAGAACATGTAAACTCCACACAGAAATGCAAACAAGCCCAGCCAGGATTCGAACCTGTGACTTTCTTGCTGTAAGGGGACAGTGCTAACCACTCAGCTACTGTGCTGCCCTGTTATTGTATATTCTACAGGAAATTGTTAACAGTGTTAGCTTATTACCTGCGTAATATTAAGATATTGGTTTATTAGTACTTTTAAAGTCTGATCTTATTCTAAACCCCTAATCCTACCTAATACCTAAACCTTACTACTACTACTACAACTACTAACTATTAATAAGCAGTAAATCACTACTTTATTGAGCTAAAAGTCTTAATTAATGGTTTGTTCATAGCAAGAATTGTTCATTTGACCCAACATTATTATTTTATTCTGTGTAGATATAAAAAGCATTCAGAATGACATGAGCGTGAGTAAATGATGACAGAATGTTATTTTTTATAAAAATCCCTTTAAGCCACTCATTTTGCTCCCAGATTGACGTGAGTTTTAAAGTCTGGCTATTACATTGACATAGCCAAGCTGCCAAACATCAGACATCACAACAAAAGAACACACATTTACTTGCTCCATCCTCTCATTTACAGGCATCAAATGCATCACTTTTCTCAGAGTCATTTTCTGCAAAGTACAATTGAGTTCTGCCATGAGAAATTGCCTATTTGCCATCTCCAATCCTCCATAATGGCTCGGTTATTATAGTCATAAATGTTCTGTGCATTAAAAAGAGCGAAATAGGATTTTCATTTGAAGATCTGTATTTTACACATGCTTTTTCAATAAAAAAAAATGCATCTTTGAATCGTTTCTTTTATTCTCAAGAGGTTCACTCAATTCACAGCACATTTCCGGAGAATGCAAAGCAAGCTCACATATGCGACATATTAAAAGTGTCTTTCTCTAAACAGGTGGGTGTTATGAATCATGGTGCATTTCTAAACTTCTGCTGGAGAGAATATCACCAAACCATGACAATTTGCCTCCCCATTTCACTTCTTTGCACACTTTAGGTTTAGTCTTTCCCCAGTTTGATAATAAGCAATGTGGTAACACTTTAAAATATGGGTGAACTAAATGCTCAACTAATGCACAGATAATCATGAATTAATGTATAATTCGTCAAGAATTAAACCATTTATTAATTATTACTGCATGAGCAACAACTGAGCAATCTAAATGATTCATACATTAAGTTAATCAATAAATAGTTATTAGTTAAATTAGTTGTAATGCATTATCTCCCTAATTACATTGTATTGGACATTTTTCAGTTTGTCTTTTATCCCTAATATTTCATTTAAATTTAAAATGTATGAATATACACTCACCGGACACATTATTAGGTACACCTTACAAGTACCGGGTTGGATCCCCTTTTTCCATAATCCTTCATGGCATAGATTCAACAAGGTACTGAGAATATTCCCAGATATTTTGGTCCACATTGACATGATAGCATCACGCAGTTGCTGCAGATTTGTCGGCTGCACATCAATGATGCGAATCTCCTGTTCCACCACATCCCAAAGGTGCTCTATTGGATTGAGGTCTGGTGACTGTGGAGGCCATTGGAGTACAGTGAACTCATTTGCATGTTTAAGAAATCAGTCTGAGATGATTCACACTTTATGACATGCGGCGTTATCCTGTTGGAAGTAGCCATCAGAAGATGGGTACACTGTGGTCATAAAGGGATGGACATGGTCAGCAACAATACTCAGGTAGGCTGTGGTGTTGACAGGATGCTCAATTGGTACTGATGAGCCAAAAGTATGCCAAGAAAATATCCCCCACCTCATTAGACCGCCACCACCATCCTAAACTGTTGATACAAGACAGGATGGATCCATGCTTTCATGTTTTTGATACCAAATTCCGACCCTACCATCCAAATGTTGCAGCAGAAATTGGGACTCATCAGCCCAGGCAACATTTTTCCAATATTCTAATGTCTAATTTTGGTGAGCCTGTGTGAATTGTATCCTCAGTTTCCTGTTCTTATCTAAAAGGAGTGGCACCCGGTGTGGTCTTTTGCTGCTGTAGCCCATCCACCTCAAGGTTAGACGTGTTGTGCATTCAGAGATGCCCTTCTCCATACCTCAGTTGTAATGAGTGCCTATTTGAGTTACTGTTGCCCTTCTATCAACTTGAACCAATCTGGCCATTCTCCTCTGACTTCTACAATCAACAAGGCATTTGTGCCCACAGAACTGCCACTCACTGAATATTTTGTCTTTTTCCGACCATTCTCTATAAATCCTGGAAATGGTTGTGCTTGAAAATCCCAGTAGATCAGCAGTTTCTGAAATACTCAGACCAGCCTGTCTGGCACCAACAACCATGCTATGTTTAAAGCCACTTAAATCACGGTTTTTCCCCATTCTGATGCCTGGCTTGAACTGCAGCAGATCGTCTTGACCATGTCTACATGCATTGAGTTGCTGCCATGTGATTGGCTAATTAGAAATTTGTGTTAACAAGCAGTTGGACAGGTGTACCTAATAAAGTGGCCGGTGAGTGTAGTATTATATCAAAACTGATTTGTTTAAAGGCACCAAAATATATTACCTACATTCACTGAGAAATAGATACAAACATTCATTTTCAAAGGGGGGCAGTTCTAAATAGTGTGTTCACAATATAAACAAGTAAATGTGTTCACAAAATAAAAACTATAAAAACAAGTAAGCCTATAAGATAACCATTATTGAAACCAACTAAAACTAAACTGAAATTTGCAGCAAATCTAAAACAGTATCAAAACAAAAAGTAATTTAGAAATGCTAAACTGTAATAACCTTGCTGCACACCAGCCACTTTTCCATTATGCTTACACTGTAGATATGCCACTGTCCTTAACTGACATTGAATGGCCTAAATATAGCCATCACTAGCATCCAAATTATAGCGGGCCGTGAGAGTGGAGTTTCATGATAGATACAACACGTCAGGAAGGGTGTCAGTATCTTTTGTAATAAGTCATAAGGTTGGCTAAGCAGGGGAATAGATGACAGAAACTCCTTATCACACATCTGCCTCTCTCTCCTTGTCTCAGTCGCCACAAACTGAGGTGCTCTGGGGTTATCTGTGTGACACCATTGGAAAATTAATCCACTTCCAAAACTAAAAAAATACAAGACAACAAACTTTTCTATCCCAAATAAATTGCACTGAGAAGTTTTTTAATACAAAAAGTATGTATTAAAAAGTGTGGTTTGGTGATAGCTGGATGGTGAATCCAGATCCTGTCATGTTTGAGACTGCCAAATAAATCTGACCACAAGGTCTATCAGCTCATACACGGTGAATGCTGGGCTTGTATGAAGTATGTGGCAAAACATTTAAATGACAAATGAGTTATAGAACACAAAATCCAGTATTTCATGACAAAATTCAAATATATTTAGAGTGCAGGGTCAGTAATTTTTCTTTCTTTTTATTTTTTAAACAGTTCACACAAAGCTGAAAATTCTGGCATCATTTACTCAGTCTTTAATGGTTCCAAACCTATTGGTGTTTCTTTCTTCTGTTGAACACACAATACATTTTAAAGAAAGCTGAAAATCTTTAGACTTTGACTTTCATAGGGTTTGTTTTCCTATATATTGTTCTTCAACAGAAGAAAGAAGGTTTGGAACCACCTGAGGGTGAGTATGTTCTAGTAGAACATTGGTATCAGAAATGGCTTATATGAAAGGCAAAGGCCCCTAGATTACGCTTACTTTACCAAAATAAAACATGATCATGCCTTGATTTTTAAATATACAATTAGGACAGTAAAGTCTGACTTTGCTTGGACAAAAGTCTTATCACTTAACAGAAATAATATACAGTACAGAATATAAAGTCATGGTGCAGTGGAAAAAAAAATGAATATTGTGTATGACTCCCACAAGCTTAAATGACTGCGTCCATACATCCTCTGCAATGACTCAAATAACTTATTAATAAAGTCATCTTGAATGGCAGAGAAAGCGTTCTTGCAGAACTCTAAAAGTTCACTAAGATTCTTTGGATTCATCTTCAATGCCTCCTTCATCTTACCTCAGACATGCTCAATAATATTCAAGTCTGATGACGGGGCTGGCCAATCCTGGAGCACTTTGACCTTTTTTGCTTTCAGGAACTTTGATGTGGAGGCTCAAGTATGAGGAGCACTATCCTGCTGAAGAATTTGCCCTCTCCTGTGGTTCGTAATGTAATAGGCAGTCAAATATCTTGAAACATCAAGGTGTTAATGTTGTCATCCACTCTGCAGATCTTTCGCATGCCCCCATACTAAATGAAACCCCAAACCATGATTTTTCCTTCACCAAACTTGACTGATTTCTCTGAGAATATTGGGTCCATGTGGGTTCCAATAGGTCTTCCGCAGTATTTGTGATGATTAGGATGCAGTTCAACAGATAATTCATCAGAACAATCTACCTTCTTCCACTTTTCTATTTAGGGACTTAATCACTGAAGTAAGTGTGAATTCTTCACACATAATTTCCCATTAAGGGTGGCACAGTGACTCATTAGTTAGCAAAGTTGCATCACAGCAAGGTTACTAGTTTGAGTTCCCAATGAGCCAGGATGCCTTCCTATGTGAAGATTGCATGTTTGTGTGCATTTCATCTTTAGTGTCCCCACAAGTCCACACTCATGGATTGCAGATGAACTGATTTGAGGTGAATTGGCAGGGTGGGTATGGTCATTTCCCAGCACTGTCTTGTGGCCGGTTGGACATGCGCTGGTAAAACTGATAAGCCGAATGACAGTGAGTGAGTGAAGCAGGTTTAGGAGCGCCCCGATATGCACCTCTGCTGTGACATTAAGGCAAACTCTGAGCTCACTTTTACTATCATACTCTCATACTAACATGTTGGTCCACATTTCTTTTATTTGTATTATTTGTATGTGTAATTCCAATATGAGAAGTAAAAACAAGCAAGCAAACAAACAAACAAACAATAAAAAGCTTGTATACTGTATTTATTCATTTATTTTTTCCTTCGGCTTAGTCCCTTTATTCATCAGCGGTCGCCACAATGGAATATATCACCAACTTATCCAGCATATGTTTTACACAGCAGATGCCCTTTCAGCTGCAACCCAGTACTGAGAAACATCCATCCACACTCATTCACACACATACACTATGACCAATTTAATTCATTCAATTCACCTATAGCGCATGTCTTTGGACTTTGGGGGAAACTGGAGCTCCCAGAGGAAACCCACGCTAACATGAAGAGAACATCCAAACTTCACACAATAATGCCAACTTGAACCAATGACCTTCTTGCTGTGAGGCGACAGTGCTAACCACTGAGCCACCGTTTTGCCTTTATATTGTAGTTAATACAATAATAGTAAATGTGGTTTAGAA
>CAIGQZ010001197.1:6176573-6193216 GCA_903798205.1 Danio tinwini
TTTTTTTTTTGTCCATTAAAACATTTGCAACATGCATAAAAGCATTATGCTGCTCAGCTACAAGTTCAAACCTGTTCATAAGCCACTGTCTTCCTGTAGAGTCTAGAAGGGATACAGCTGCAGATATAGTATGTGAGCATGCACAAATCATTACAGCATAATTTTGTAACATTAGACAACAATAATTACTAGTTTTGCGTTATTGTGAGGGGTAGGTTTAGGGCTGGAGTCAGGGTAGATGTTAAAAAACAAATGTACATGTGTTTAATAATTGATATAATTAATTTTTGTTAACTACTATCAGGAACAGTAACTTCCTTCAAGCAACAACCCTATGTAGCAAAGTTTAGCATGTACATTGATTAAACCCACCTGGGCCAGACTATGCATATCTTTAGATCCACAAGAACAAGTTCAGTCCTATTCCTGGAGGGCAGTTTAGCTCAAACACACTTGTCTACCTATCTCTAAGCTTCATTTTACTACACATTTAGACAAGCACCCTTAGGGGAATCCTCACCACCATTTTAAAGTGAATTCCACTTGTCAAAAGGGCATAGGAAGTTAACATGAACATACCCTAGATCTTTCAATTTTAACCAAAGGTACAAGTTTGCTTCATATGTACACTCCAACAATTATACTGTATGTCCCATAAGGCAAAACAATTGTGTCATCACAACAGTGAATTGCATTCACAGCGTATAACAATTTCCAAGTTCCACTCCATTTAAATCCATTCAGATGAGCCACCAGTGAACACCTGTGCAATGTCAATGAGACAGAGGGATAGGCAAGTAAAGGTGATACAAATTTGGACTGGATTGCAGCCCTAGAGTCTGAAAACCTTTATGCTTCAGGATGAAACTTTGATAGGCAGTGGCCCTCCAGGAATAGGTTTAGACCAGTGTTTCCAAACCCTGTTCCCAAAGGCACACCAACAGTACATATTTTGGATGTCTCCTTTATCTGACCTATAAATTTCCAATTTTGTAGTCGCTACTAATGTTCTGATGGGTTGATTTAGATGTGTTTTATTGTTTGTGTTTGAAAATGTGTAGTCCTGGTGTGCCTCTATAGGAACAGGGTTGGGAATCAAAAGACAACCCCACTAAAAAGAGATTGTTGGAGTAAAAACAAATGGAGGACAGAGTACACTCTATAAAAAGAATTGGGCACACCAATCTAGAAGATGTTTTGGTCCAAAAAAGGCAAAAAAAAAATCATGGTTACCCTACCTTGCAACGTTTAAAGGAATGATTCTGGCTGTCAAGATCTACTTTCCTCAGAGTTTAGCTCTAACCAGGGCCTTGACCGGTGGCGAGAAAGATGGTGATAATTTGGGAGGACACCAAGTGGGAAAGCTTCCCACCCTGTAAAGTAAAGTAAAGAGACAAAAACAACCTGCATGAGGCCAGATATAACATCTAAAATGAAGGTCTTCAGATTTACCTTAAAGCTAAAGGAAGGTCAGATAGGTGATTAAAGTTGGAGCTAATCTTTACAGGAAAGTGGACCTCAAGGGCTGAAGTTGAGAAGACCTAATTTAAAGCATCTTTTGATTGTGTCTTGAGGCCAGATACCAAAGTGCAGTCCTTGACACATCATAGCTGTTAGAAATATTATGGGCCTACCCATAATTAGTTTAAATAGTTTAGAGGAACACTCCACTTTTTTTAACAATAAGCTCATTTTACAACTTTCCCAGTGTTCAACAGCTTAGATTTACTATTTTAAATCCATTCAGATGATCTCTGGGTCTGGCGGGAGCACTTTTAGCTTAGCTTAGCATAGATCATTGAATCAGATTAGACCATTAGCATCTCATTCAAAAATGATCAAAGAGTTTAAATACTTTTCTTTTTTTAAAGTTTGACTTTTCTGTAGTTACGCACCATTCACACAGAGCATCAGCTTCAATGCTTCCCATTCACTTTGAATGAGTGACGTCAGGCATTGCCGAACTGCATTGTGGATCCGTCAGCGCTGCTTCAGTGGCGTTGCTCGCTGCAGAAGTTGGGACTTTCTCAACTTTTCAAGCGCCAACAGAAGCGCCAGCCAATCAGATCGATTGCTGACTAACCAATTGCTGACTTATTTCATTGGCTGACGCTGCTATGACGATCGCGTCAGCCCCAACTTTAGACACGCCTTCTGTCGAGTATTGACGCTGAAGCCCTGTCTAATCCAAGTCAATGATCAAACCAACTCCAAAACACTTGTTTAACCTCGGTTAGCTGGCTAATGCAGAGTTCAGACTGCATGATTTTAGCCACGATTTTTACTCGCTGACAGTTTTTTTGAGAAAAATCACAGACAAATGCCTGAAATCACAGGCAAATTGGTGCTCGTACTCATGAGTAACAAATCACACAGATGAACTAACAAAGATGCGATCTGAGAGAATTACAGATAAGTCTACAACACCCATGAGATATTTGGTATGCTAAATATCTGGACCAGTCAGAGATTCAAAATCATGCCATAAGAAATGTGTTCTGATTAAAAATAACATTGACGATTACCTACAGCCAATGAGAGAGCACCGTCCAGTAGTATGGATATCTGCAGGCCAGCGGGAGGTTGGGGAGAACTTAAAAGGGCTTATTTTTGGATAAGCACACATGTCTGTTCAAGGTGTCATCGGAGCAATACCACAACTGGGTTGAAAAAGAAAATAGTTTAAGAGAAATTGTGAGACGTAGTTTGTGGACAGAGAAAAAGTTGTTGGCAATTCTCCTATTGTAAAGTCATGCAGTGTGAAAGCCCCCTGTTGCTGATCCATCTTGCAGTGTAAACACAGCATCGATGGAACGTTACCCCAGATAGTCATGCAGTGTGAAATCATCTGTGATGCGACTACTTAAAAAATTCTACAGTCTAAACTTGGCATAAGGTGTATTTAATTAGGGTTGGGATTTCAAATCTGCAGGTTAGTTGTCCCCGGTATAACATTTGGAGTACTCCTGTACTATACCAGCAAATAACTGCAGCTTTACTTACACTGATCCATACATTTCTCAACTGACTACAAATAGATCTAGCTCATGTAGTAGATGTATAATTTGACTATTTGAGTACATCCAACTCACAACAAAACGCAGTTGATTTCGGTTGTCACCCAAAACAAAATCGCTCTCTGAAATCCTTTACAAAGGGAATTGCCAGCACTCAGTGACAACAGCTGGTGCGTGACAGAGATTGATTGGAGTGTGGCGTATCTGTCGACTTCAGCATGTTTTTTACTCTCTAGCATCTAGACTTTTTTTTCCAATCACTTTCTAATTTTACATTTGCACACCAAGGACTTTCTGGAAATAGACCATCAGTGTCTGTGCTGACCCATTTGTGGGAAAACCACAGTGTTACACATTACTCTTTCAAAGCGGAGGGACCTTTAAGGTTTGCAGCAGTTAAATATTTCAAAAGCTCATTTGGTCATGCGGGCAGGGGTTAGGCGGACAGATCATTTCTTATCCTCCTCACGACACTCCACACCACTCCTAACAAAAGCGCAGAAAGCGCAGTGGTCTTCAGCAAATTAGACTAGACAAGGCAAATGGGAGCACCATAGCTTTTAACGGTATTAGGCTCTTTTTCAGCTTACTTTCAGATGCATATTATAATGTAATATAATATGAATAAAACATTATTGCTACTGTGCATTTATCTGTTTTATAGGATTAATGAGACAAAATGAAAATGTTTACCCACCAAAGCACTTTGGTAAACAAGCTGAATTTTTAATGTGATTTTAAGAATACACTCTAATAAATTACTGTACTAAAATGCAAAGTAGACAGTTTTACCCCTGTAATGCATGTATTATGTAGATAAAGCATGTTCCCTGGGAGACAGCGTGCTGTATTCCTGGTCATTATTTGTGGCAGTTTTTTTTAAGTATCAGTTGATTTCAGGGTCTTGATGAGTCAGTTCTGTTAATGAGCACTTGCTCTTGCAGCATGAAATGAACTCGTATGGTTCAATATGGAGAGAGCAAACTGATTTAGAAGCACAATTTAAAGTCCTAGACATCATCATAACTTCAGCTATTTCAAGCAAAGCAAGTGGAATCTCACAAGCCTTCTCTCTGTCTGTCTGCACTTCGATTCCTTACAAGAAAGTATTTTTCAACTGCTTTGCACTGTACAGTTTTGCACCAAAAGACTGTAGGTTTGTAGGGTTAAATTATGCATTTAATTGCTGATACTTGAGGACAAAAGGTGCCCCTTTTACATTTCAAAACCTGATAATTTGAGGCGAAACAACTAAAGTACACAATGAAATGAACTAAAATATAAGGTGACCTGGAAAACAAAACCAGTCTTATTTTATATTTGTGGGAAAAGGCAAGAAAGTCTAAATAATGAATTTTCATTTTATGCCAAAAATTATTAGAATATTAAGGAAATTGTAGACATTTCACATTTCTTCCTCTAAATGAATCAAAACCTATTTTTTGATTAGTAAAATGCACTGCTGAGCACTAAAGGTGTTTTTTGCAATATTTCGCTTTTTATGAACAGGGGCGGACTTAAGCAATGAGCGAGGTAAGCAGCCACCTAGGGTCCCAGGGAATAAGGGGCCCCTAACCAATGCCAAGAAACCTATATTAATCATATAGCTCTTTTATACATTTTCTATATGTTGTAAAATCTGTCTAAAACTGTTAAGATTTTAACATTAATACTTTTTTCAAATCTGACGATGTTTGAATAATAGAACGTTCCGTCCAGTACACACATGCATGAGGTGCGAGAGCTTCAAAGACACTGCCAGTCCAGTGTTTCCAACTTAATGACTTTTCATTAAGCATAAAACAATTAAAATGGACAAATAAAATAAACAGTTTGCAATAAAAATATATATTAAAAGAAATATGCATGTAAAGAAAAAAAACAAAAGCAATATAAAACAAATACAAAATTATACATTATTATCATACATTTGTCTTGCCCTATATAAAATAACTTCAAAATCAAATAAAATACATAATGAATCTGACAAGAAAAACAGAAAAAAAACCTGTCAATCATTTAATCTCTAAAGAAACCCAGTTCACTTAATATTTCAGCATTTTAGACCAATATGCAGCTGCTTCGAACGGTTGTCTGTAAACATGAAGATGCATAATCAGATTTTTAAGTGGACAAACTGCTGAGTTAATCAAAGGTTTTGAGGGAGCTGAGATGAAAGAAACAAACACCTCTTAATCTAAAAACACCTCAGAAAAAAAAGTCTAGAATCACCTAAATGCAAGTTAAGAGCGTCAGAGGGAGAAAGAGTGAGAGGAAAAATACAAAGCAAATGCCTGAGCGAGTGCCTCCATGGCCAGCCAACCTGACAGAGCCAGTACAGATAAGCTTTCACAGCAGATGCTGGCGTTTCCTTGAGCTGAGTCACCGATATGACTGACAGCTCGCAAAAAGTGGCTGATGGAAGAATGGCCTGGATTTTACATAATTGAGCACAGACCCTTTCCCTAACCTTTTACCATTGGAGATGAGGTATCAATCATGTGCATCCTCAGGGGAGAAATGAATGTGATGAATGTGTTGTCTAAGGGTGACTTACATTATGTGCTGCTCTCCAAAACAACCTGAGAGTGGAGATTGAACAGTCCCAAACAGGACGTTGTCGTGACCTATGTGTGAAATGGCATTTCAGAGCGCAGAATGTGCATCATAATATGTGATCCTGTACTGAGGTGCTACCGTGGCTGAGTGAGCATCAGATTCAGAGAGGTTTTACTGCAAGGGTCTCTGAAATTGAGTATGCATTTTCTTAGTTTGTATTTATATAATAATAATAATGTTGTTAGTTTTTTTTATTACAAAATGGAGCCTTTGATTAAGGATGATTTTGTTATTCAATAAAGAAGGTCCCGTGAAATGCTTTGAAATATTCATTTTTATTCTATGTTTGATGCAATTCAACAAAAACATGGAGAGAGGGTGGGACAGTGTAGGTAACAATAGTGTTTTGTTTTTAATCCCTGCTCTGTCAGTGAGAACGATTGAGCTCAAGTGCATCAAATGAAAAGCAAATGAGTAGCGTCTTGCAGGGGTTGTGGCTTGTCAGATACTAGAGAGCATTTGATAGGTTATAATGTGATGAGAAAGTGTAGTGTGAGGTGACATGAATAAAACCCAGTGGTGGTTCTAGCTGAAATGCCACCCTGGCCGAGTTACCCCATATACGGCCCTCAACACCTCCACCCCCAACCACCAACCGCACCACCCCAAAAAAAAAAACAAAAAAACATCTAGTTATCAAAAAAGAACCATTTAACATGTACTTTTTAAAAATAATGTTGTTCTAACCCAAAATTAACCCAAAAAACTAAAATATGAACAAAACCAAAATTGGGATTATTAAAAATATGTATATTTCATTAATTCATTAATTTTCTTTTCAACTTAGTCCCTTTATTATTCAGGGGTCGCCACAGTGTAATGAACCGCCAACTAATCCAGCATATGTTTTACGCAGCCGATGCCCTAACAGCTGCAACCCATCACTAGGAAACATCCATGCGCACTCATACACTAGGGACAATTTTAGCTTATCCAATTCACCTGTACCACATGTCTTTGGACTTGTGGGGGAACCCAGAGGAAACCCATTAGAACACGGGGAGAACATGCAAACTCCACACAGAAATGACAGATGCAACTGGGAATCGAACCAATTTAATAAAAAAAATATGATTAATAGTATTCAATGATTATTCTAAATAAATAACATAAAACAATCCTAAATGTAACTGGAAAACAATGTAAAGACAAAACTGGAGTGATATGCTCACTTAAGAAATATTTTGCATGAATATTATGGCAGTTCTATAGAATACAAAATTGTATGTTTTATAGAATTATCTGTTCATAGGCCCGACTTAAGGCCAAGAACCAATGTTATTAAGTCTTACCTCCCTGACTCTATCCGTCCTTTCTGCTTCATATCCATGCTTAGTCAAAACATGATCATCTTCATATTATATAAGCTTCAGTTTTGTCAACTTGCAGCGCGTTAACACCTTGTGTCATAATAGTAACAGAAATGCCTTTTTGTATAATAATTTTGTATTTTATGTCATTATTATTATTAGTTTTATTTGTATATTTAATTACAATTTAATTTTATATACTACTATTATAATTATTTTTATTATAATTATTTTTCATGTGGGCGTCAGAAATCAAATCAGAATTCAAATTACATGTATGATAGATATCTTTTTACTCAATGTGATTTTCTGACATGCTTTTACGCAACAAAATATGTTCAATAAAATATATTTTAAAAAAAAATAAAATAGAAAAGGCCTTTACTCTGGTTTCACAGCGCATGAATGACACATTTTATCGTCGTGCACATGGGCGTAAATTTGATTTAACAGTAGAGGGGGACAATAAATATCTTCTTTTTTTTTTAAGGGAACCCAAAAAATACTGGCAAACTGTACTTATAAAGAAATGTACCCACAGTTAAAAATTATTCCATTATTATTATTATAGCATGGAGACTACATTATGGTTATTTTCAAAGTTTTTCTCAGGTTCAATAACAATGCAATTTTCTTTCAAAACTATTTATTGCATTGTTTGTTGTGTTGTTTACAGTCAGCACACTGACTCCCGAAGTAGAATAAATGCAGGAAAAGACATTTTTCATACTCATAAAAACTAACTTGTTTACATTACACTTGTAAACTGACAGATTATATTGTAAATTAGTGAGCCTGCGAGGTTCATCTGCTAAACAGCCACAACTCCAAAAACATAAAAAAAAATTGTTCACCCCCAAAAGAATTGTCATTATTCCTTCAATAAAAGCACAACACCCTTACCTGACACTGAGCATCTGATTGACCCTGCTCTGCCTGTCCCTCAATCATTTCTTTCTCCTTTGCCTGTGATTGATATTATGACATTAGTATTTTCATAAGCACTCATTCTTAAAGCCAAATTGCCTTAATATGTGAACTTTTTGTAGTTGGCGTTTAGGTGAAGTAAAAAAAATACCTTATGTCCATTTTCCTTTTCTCTGTCATTTAATCTGCCGTTAATGTCAAGTTAACATTATGCCAAGTCGCCATAAATGAAACAATGGATGGGAAACAACTTTGGCATGGAAATTACAGTGCACTTTGTAACAAGCTATTATTGGAAACAAGCTAGAACATGTCATCCCATCCAATATTCTCTCTATTGTGGAAAAAATACATGTATGTAAACCTAAAATAATTGTCTAAGTAGAAAGAAAACCGCATTTATCATTTAAAATGCATTTAGAAACGGTTGAGTTCCCCCTTCCCTTCCTCACAGTGGTTTGGCCCATTGCCTGCTTTCCCTCCTCATCTTCATCTCACCTACTCAAGTCAGGTGTGCGGCTACGGCTCAGTAAATGTTGAATTTTAGTAAGTGGAGTATTTTGTTCACGATTCTCTTCAATGTAGCCTAGTTAATGCAGACTCATTCATAAATAAGTTGCGGCAAAAATGCGGATTACCGATGTAATTGTCCGTGAATCTGCTATATTAGCGATTTAAAATGACTTATCTAGTTAACTTTTGTTCCCCTGCCGTGGGCGTTCATGCAAACAAGTGCAGAAGCAGCGAGTGTGTGAAGCGCGCAGGAATGGTTTTCTGCGCGCATGCGTCAGTTAGCTTTCACCTGCGTTGTTTCGTTTTGATTGCACAGAGACATGCGCGTGCAAAAGACGCCAAATGTGAATGGCCCCTAACGTCTTTTTTTTTCTGGGATTACCACTCTAAATTTATACATTTGCATTTTTTTTGCACGGTCACCCCGTGCCGCCCTCAAAAATTTAGCGCCAATAGAACATTGCCCATGCTTAAATCCGCCACTGATAAAACCGTTGATCCATTTGGACAGAAGTGACAAACTATAAGCTTTACAATGTTTAAATCAGTTCTAAATGCCACTGTTTTGGAGCACACTACCTTATATATATTCTAAAGATGAAGAATAAGGATGCTAACTTCTAAATAACTCTATTTTAATTTTATGGGACCTTTAAAAAGGAGAAAGGGGACATGATAAATCCATCCAATTGTGAGATTGGAAAGATTGGAGGAAAATTGTATAATTAATACAGTAGAACGAAATTGTATAATGACATATAGGGATGACCTAGTTGTACTCCATTAACGTGGTTTAAAGCAAAGATGCCTGATGTCCTTGTAATTCAAAAACATACAAAACCATAAAAATCATGCTTAACAGGGTATTTTGATGTTCAGACTTTACCATAGATTTTCTGTGGGGCTAGGGCAAGGGCATATGAAGAGTTTAGATGCATCCAAGACATCCAAGTGCCAGTAGACATCGTCTAAAATTTGTATTTTCTCTGGCTGCCTCCATATGCTTATGTTCAGTTATTTCTGTACAATAAAATATTTCTAAAAATATTATTCATTGCCACACAGGTGAAATTACTTAATTAGATTTCTGTTTAGTTCAGTACTTTTATGATAATTTTAGTCAGATTAAATTAATCAAAAATCTTAATCAGAGTATAGTGTCTTATTTTAAAAAAATATAGGAATATTGGTGTCAATGTAAATGTACTTGCTGTTATCAAATAGAAATGACATATTGTTTGATTTTTGTGATAAAAAAGAACAGAAAAAAATGGAAACCTGAAGAAAAATGGAAACGGAATTATTGATTAAAGCTTGATAAGCATTCAATGACAAAGCCCTAATCACTCTCAAATATGACCTGCTTCCTCCAAGCAAGACCCAACACTCCAGGCACGTTCATTCCTCCTATCAGATAGTTCTGTGATTTCATCATGTATGTGTTTTTTTTTCTTCACCACCATCATTCGATGACACTTGCAGTCATGCTTGAGTGCATGTACTAGTTTATTCTGCAGTGGTGAGGAGGCGTTTACCAGGCTGACACTTTCCATTAAGCTGCCATGTGAAGTGTTGGGGCAATTTCAGGGGAGCCACGCAGCATGGAAGACAAATTCAGCTTTAACATCACTTTTTTCATGTTGCTTTGAAGAGCTGCCCTTTATGGGGATTTCTTCAGTATGATATTACATTTTGCATGCAATGTGTGTGTGTGTGTGTGGGGGGGGGGGGGGCAAAGGAAAAAAAAAAGTGTTACGCATGGCTTGGTATGGTGGAATGCTGCATTAGAATCAGTGAAAAGAGGTGACATGATTTCTGAGCAGATTTCACAGCTACAACAAAGCAATTATAATAAGGAATCTGAGCATCAGGAGGAACCTCAGGGGGTGACTCTGCCTTATTAACAATGGGAAAATGGAACAACAACAAAACACAAGCTTATTCTTTGCACGGTTTAAAAAAAATAGTCTTAATTTATTTTATTTACCATACAATTTGCAGTTTTCTATAATGTGAGAATCAACACAACCACAATAATTCTTGTTTTAAATTGATTGATATTAAAGTAGTACATCAATGTGAAGAATTCAGTAATATAATGAACAAGTACATATTTAATAAGTGCAACCAATATTTAAATTAGGAATCTTTTACACAGACACAGTCAACTAATAATTTATAATGATGTACAAATTGATATAATAATAATAATATTGTATAAATTTGTACATCATTATACATAATTAGTTGAGAGTGTCTGTGTAAAAGATTCTTAAATTTAAATATTGGTTATTAATTTATATTAACTTTAAGGATGTTTTACTAATTATTAACAGATGTGGAAAGCACATTTAATAAAAAATCCAACCAAAAATATTATCTTTTATGCAGTGAGCATTTTGTGAAAGAAATATGCTTTAACTATTTAGATAAAACTATAGATATTTGTCTTTCATATTTTGATTTATTTAACTTTTTATTATTTAAAATTTAAATTTATTAAACTTCCACTATGGGAATTTCATTCAGAAAGCCAATCATCTGAAAGAGTATGTAAACAGACCAATGAAATGCCAATGAGTTGGCAGCTTCAGCTTGCGCACCTGATGCTCGTTGCAATCAATTTGCTATAAGAGCACAGCACGCCAAAGTCAAGCTTCATTTTCACTTCGGAGATTCAACAGTCTTCTGAGAGAGTCGATGAGGGTTCCTCCAGCTGAGTTTCAGACAGAGTGAAGGAGAGCGATCTCCCGGTCTAGAGTGTGTGTCCCTCCCCTCAGGAGCGAGCGCGGCGGTGGCCGATCTTGAAACAGACATGATAACTGTGCTTTCCCAGGCTGTTTCGGTCGTGGATCTGGAGATGGTTTATCCCCCAGCCCCGCGGCTGGACCGACTAGATGGGTGTATGTGGAGGATTAAAAGGCAAGACCTTCTAGCCTCCCATCCCTTTCTTCCCGAAAGTGCACAGTGGGCTCACGCAGTCTTGAGGGCACCTTTCTTTGCCTGATCTGCGTGCGCCTCCGCCTCACCACCCTTAATGGTGGAGCAGCCAGGGAGTACGAGTCAATTCCCCAGATTGAGAGTGCAATCACGGGCCCGCATGGTGCCTCCTGCTGGAATCAGCCTCATCTCCCATTCAAGGCGTGTTGGTCTTCTGCCTCCCGAGCCACAGCCTACACAGTCGCGAGCCAGGCTGCTTCCACCTTGCACGCCAGGGTCCATGCACGCACGCTGACCCAGCTGCACGAGGGTGGTTCCGACCCAGGCTTGTTATAAGCCCCGCACCGCACCCGACTGAGCTCCACGGACCTCAAGTCAACTGCGTGTGCCCCGGGAAGGACGATGACCACGTTAGTGATCCAGGAGCGCCACCTCGGGCTAAACCTGGCAAAAATATGCGCGGAGTCGACAAAGTTCACTTTCTTGACTCCCCCATATACCAGTCTGACCTGTTTGGTGACACCGTTGGTGGATTCACCCAGGAATTCATGGCGGTGCAGTCGGATACGATGGACCATACATCGACTGGGATGCAAGACCACTCCCTCCCCCGTCGAACCATCCACATCCACTGCTTGTCGCTGAGAGCGCCCGTCTACGAGTGCTGCTCTGCCCCCGCCTGTGCCTCCGGCCAGCGGCAGCGCCGAGCACCTCACAGGCATCCAGTGCTCCTCGTCCCAGGGTGCCGTTAAATCCGGTTAACGGACCACGAATCGCTCCTGAGATGGGCCATCTGGAGAAGAGGGAACCTGCTCTCTCACCGGTGGGGGGCCGGGCTCCTCAAAAAGAGCATTTTTTCCCTTCCCTGAATGTGACAGCTCGAATACTGCCAGTCTGGGACGTGATGAAAAGCCTTCCAGCTCACAGGATCGGCGCACTTCACCAGTGGCTCACGAGGTCTGAGAGGACAGTCTCCTTTCTCTTACACCTCCAGCCCTTCCTCTCTGGAGTGTGGGTGTAAGGTGAGTGAATCTCTCGCCTCCAGCTCTTCTGCAGGACCCCAGTGCTCCCCGGATCAGCACTCCCACTCCGTGCTGCCCCACTGCTGGTACATCAGCGATCGTAGCGATGCAGTCATTAGCGAGAGCTCTGCCTGCCTGGTTAGCGCAGGCCAGCCCTTCGCGGTGACTCATACGCATGATCAGACTCGGCTACGCGATTTAATTCGCGAATGGCCGCCCAAATTCACGTGGGTGTTTCTCACCAGGGTCATCCCTGTGCCCACCCCTGTCTTCCGAGAGAAGATTGCGGTCCTCCTGGTGAAGGATGCAATCTAACCAATCCCTCCAGCCGAGATGGAGAGCGGTTTTACAGCCTGTACTTCATCGTACCTAAAAGAGCGGTGGGCTATGGCCAATCTTAGATCTGCACATTTTGAACCGCTGTCTGCACAAGCTGCCATTCAAAATGCTTATGCAGAAGTGCATCCTCCGGTGCGTTCGTCCTCGGGATTGGGCTGCAGCAATAGACCTGAAGGACGCCTACTTTATGTCTCCATACTCCACACCACCATCAGTTTCTGCTGTCTGTGTTAAGGTCGAGCCTGGCAGTACAAGTCCTCCCTTTGTCTCCGCGGGTCTTCACCAAGCTCGCGGAGGGTGCACTAGCGCCCCTTCAGCTCGCGGGCATCCGCATACTCAATTATCTCGGTGACTGGCTGATTTTAGCCCTCTCTCGGGAGCAATTGATCATGCACAGAGACAAGGTGTTCCAGCACCTCTACCTATTGGGTTTTCAGATTAACCGAGAAAAGGGCAAACTCGCCCCCGTGCAGAGGATCTCTTTTCTTGGGTTGGAGCTGGACTCGGTCACATGACAGCGCGCCTCTCCGAAGAGCGCTCTCCGCCAATGCTGAACTGTCTGAGAGAGTTTGACAGCAAAAAAGTGGTTCCACTAAAAACTTTCAGAGGCTCCTGGGGCATATGGCATCCGCAGCCACGCCGCTCGGGTTACTCCATATGAGACCACTTCAGCACTGGCTTCACGATCGAGTCCCCGGGCATACACCGGGTCTCTGTTACTGCACTGTGTTGCCGCGCCCTCACCCCCTGGTACGACCCCTCATTCCTACAGGCCGGAGTGCCTCTAGGACAGCCGTCCAGTCATGTTGTTGTCTCAACAGATGCTTCCAGCATGGGCTGGGGGGCCGTGTGTTGGGGGCATGCAGCCGCGGGCCTGTGGAAGGCTACACAGCTGCATTGGCATATCAATCGCCTAGAGCTGCTGGCAGTGTTCCTCGCTCTCCACCGGAGCGACAACACGTGCTGGTCAGGACGGACAGCACGGCAGTGGTGGCGTATATCAACTGTATGGGGGGTATCTGCTCTCACCGCATGTCTCAGCTCGCTCGCCATCTGCTCCTCTGGAGTCATACGCGGCTGAAATCGATGCGCGCCATTCGTATTCCAGGCAAGCGCAACCGTGCAGCTGACGTGCTCTCACGGCAGCCCTTACGTCCAGGAGAATGGAGACTCCACCCAGAGTCGATTCAGCTGATATGGGCGCGATTCGGGGAAGCCCAGGTTGATCTGTTTGCTTTCCCAGAGAACGCTCATTGCCAGTGTTTTTTTTTTTTTTCGTCTCTCGGCACGGATGCACTGGCCCACAGCTGGCCTCGGGGCATGCGCATATATGCGTTTCCCCCAGTGAGCCTGCTCGCGCAGCTCTTGTGCAAGGTCAGGGTGGACGAGGATCAGGTCTTGCTAGTTGCGCCTCTCTGGCCCAACCAGACTTGGATGTCAGAACTCTCACACCTCGCGACGGCCCCCCCCTGGCAGATCCCTTTGAGAGAGGACCTACTCTCTCAGGGACAGGGCACCATCTGGCACCCTCACCCGGATCTTTGGAACCTCCACGTGTGGTCCTTAGACGCGAGGAAGACTTAGGTAACCTACCTATGGCGGTGGTTAATACCATCACTCAGGCAAGAGCCCCCTCAACGAGGTGTGCCTACGCCCTGAAGTGGAGTCTATTCACTGAATGGTACATCTCTCGCAGAGAAGACCCCTGAATTTGCCAGATCAGCATTGTGCTTTCTTTTCCAAGAGAAGCTGGAGAGCAGGCTGTCGCCCTCCACACTCAAGGTTTACGTGGCTGCCATCTCCGCTCTCCATCACGCGGTGGCTGGCAGCACCGTGGGAAGGCATAACCTCATCATCCGGTTCCTCAGAGGCGCTAGGCGAATTAATCCGCCCCGCCCCCCTCTTATGCCCTCTTGGGATCTCGCCCTCGTTCTCACGAGCTTGCGCACAGATCCATTTGAGCCACTCGACTCAGTATCTTTAAGATTTCTGTCCCTGAAGACAGCTCTGCTGGTCGCGTTGGCTTCTATCAAGAGGGTTGGGGACCTGGAGGCATTTTCGGTCAGTGACTCGTGCCTAGAATTCAGGCCGGCTTACTCTCACATTGTCCTGAGACCCCAGCCGGGATATGTGCCCAAGGTTCCTACCACACCATTTAAAGACCAGGTAGTGAGCCTGCAAGCGCTGCCCCCGGAGGAGGCAGACCCAGCCCTTTCATTACTTTGTCCAGTTTGCGCTTTGCGAATCTATCTGGACCGCACTCAGAGCGTGAGATCCTCTGAGCAGCTCTTCGTCTGTTGCGGTGGTCGACAGAAGGGAAGTGCCGTATCTAAACAGAGGTTGGCCCACTGGATAGTGGATGCCATCTCCCTCGCTTACTAGAGCCAGGGAGAGCCGTGTCCCCCAGGGGTTCGAGCACACTCCACTCGGAGCATAGCATTCTCGTGGGTGCGTGCACGCGGCGCCTCTCTAACAGACTTCTGCAGAGCTGCGGGCTGGGTGACACCTAACACATTTGCAAGATCTTATAATCTGTGAGTGGAGCCGGTTCCCTCAAGGGTATTAGGTAACCCTTGGTGATTGAGGAAACAACTCTGTGAAGGTGTTCAAATACGCTTGCTGCGCCATTCTCCCTAACACGAAGATACGTGCGCTTGTTCACTCTGTCAGTAAAGTTCCCCGCTCGCGAACCCTGCAGAGATTCCTCTGAGAACGTCGTTGTCAATATTAGGAGAAAAATAAATATATTTATGCTTTTTTGGAGTCAAACACTTTGGACAATACTTTAACAAAATCTTAGAACTTGTAAAAACTAAGATTAAGACTTATAGTTTTTAATACGCTTTTAAGGGCCTTAATTTTCTCATAGTTGATTTATCAACTTTTAATATTTTTAAGACCCCGCAGACACCCTGCCACCAAGTGAACAGACTTTCCTTGAAAGGGACTTTGATCCTTAATTTCCCCAGTCTTTGAAGCATTTTTCCTGCATTATACACTCCTCTTATTCATTTATTTTTCTTTTTGTTCAGGCAATTAACTTAGATGTGCATTTCCATTTATTTTTTCTTTAAAAATGATTTTCTTTAATTATTTCCTTTATCAATTCAATTAAGAAAAAAGAAATAAAAAGCTGTACAAGTACAATCAAAACCTTTATTTATAGAGTGTTTCATGATGCAGTGTCATAGTACTCGTAAAAAAAACAAAAAAAAAACAACAGTATTGCACCATGCCTTATACAGTAGTAAATTGTCTGCATCTTATGAGCATCAGCTCTGCTTATTTGCTGCTAAGCTATTTTATGCATAACGCATTGTGTTGGTCTATATGTAAAGTCTGTAATTCTGTCATTCGCAGAAAATTTCATGTCAATCAATGCGGTTTTGTAAATGCACTGTTCTTGCAATTGCACTGTGCAAATATTCTGTTCTGTAAGTCGGGCCTTTATAGACTGCTGAAAGTTATAACAAATCAAGCAGAAAAGAAAAAAAAATGTATCAGGAACAAAAGGTGTTTGTGGCAGGATTTCTTGACAGCATGTATGCTTATTCTACTCATTTCTGGTCAAGCAAAGGAAATACTAGGGTAATATCTGCTTATATATTTTACGGTATATTAAATTGTTTGTCAAAACAATGCACTCTTTCCTGTTTACTAGGTGCTTCACTATATAACCCTAACTTTGCAATCCAGGCTATTGTTTACATCCATGTATCAACAGTACGTACATGTAAGTGCAAATTCTCTATAATCACATGTAGTTGAATACGGTGAAATGTGGAATCTGCTGTTTGTCCTGCAATGGCCTCATATCTTTGTCTTCTTATGACGTTCACAGGGATTTAACAAAATTACCCCAGAGCACTTGTAGATCAGCGATGATTTTTCAAGTGCTACTTAAGTTATGATGCTTTTTGGGAAACAGACTGTAACATTAAGATCAGTCGAACAAT
>CAIGQZ010001197.1:6214441-6228557 GCA_903798205.1 Danio tinwini
GTGTGTGTGTGTGTGTGTGTGTGTGTGTGTGTGTGTGTGTGTGTGACATGTATGGGTTAAAAGCAGAGGACCAATTTTGAGTATGGGTAACTATACTTGAAAATGCTCTGCTCTCTGTCACTTTACTTTAAAGCCGGCTTCCATTAGGGCTAAAAACAAATCCATCAAATCAGTTTTAGTTGTAATCTTTCTTCATGCTACACTTATTGCCATTCTTTAATAGTGATCAAACAAAATAAAGTTGTTTTTTTTAAATGTCTGTTTCTTTTGTAAAACTTTATTATTTTAGCGTGGTCTAGCCACATCTACAATTCCTTCAAATTCTAAATGATTATTTTGGATTAAATTAGCTCTGTATGCTTTCTTTGAAGTGGAACTAATCTGACAATTGACACAAAAAACCCATCTGCAAAACAATGTTTTTCCTGCCATACATAGAGTAACCATCCATGTTCACCTTGACATAACATAACATAACATAACACAAAACAAAACATAACACAAAACAAAACATAACATATAAACATTTGCAAAGTTCACAATCCATGGAATACAACTGCAGTGGAACTTTATAGAGGAGATGGTTGTGAGCAGGACAGACTCAGAAACAGGCAGGAAATAGAATCGAAACAGGCCCTGAGATGTGTATGGTAATTCATAGCCATCTGCTGAAGCAATTCAGCTAAAAGAGTAAAGAAACAAATGACCCAGGGACAGCAAATGTTCATTATCATAAAGCCAGCGGCACATCACATGCAAGCAAATGCCATAAAGCCCTTGTTATTTGCCTGTGTCAGGCAAATAACATGCCAGCCCTGCAAAAAAAAAAAAAACGATGGCAACAGGTATTAAAAATGATAGAGAAAGCAAAGCACGACTGGAAATGTACATGATAAATGGTACTTGATTGCAGACAGAGAGAGATGTTAAAATGGGCTGGGAGCAATCAGAACTGACTATGGGAAGGAGGAAACCATTTATAGACCTCTAAACGAGGACAAGCTTTGTGTGCAACAGCTCTGATTTTATCAAACAACATGAAAGAGTAACAGACAAAATGCTCTGAAGAGCAGGCCAGACATTCTTTACTGAATTCAGGACAAAGCATGCCTAATATCCTCAACAAATTCTGCCTCCAATATTTATTTTAAATTGTTATTCACTATGCATTTTTCAATAGTATATTTAAATCAACAGTATGTACACATTTTAATGAGCATGAGGGGAAGTACACAGTGACAAAGTCATACTTTTGGGTGAGAAATCCCCCTTTATATGTATCTATTTTTTTAAACCAAGGAGTATTAAGCCTGGTTTATACTTCTGCGTTGAGTGATCAGTGTGACCCACAGTGCATGCCTTGCACGTTGCTGTGCATTTATGCCCCATTCACAAGGGGCGGCAGCATCAATGCTTCCCATTCACTTTAAATGGGCGATGTCAGGCGTTGCCAAACTGCTTAGTGGATCCAACAGCGCTGCTTCACTGCAGAAGTTGGGAATTTCTCAACTTCAAGCGCCAATGGATGCATCAGTCAATCATATCGCTGTATGCAAATACACCAGCTTAGACAGTATTTGATTGTGAACTAATTTTATTGGCTGCCGGTGCTATGACGATAGCGTCAGTCCCAACATCAGACACGCCCTCTGTCAAGCGTTGATGCTGAAGCCCCGGGTGAATTGGCATTATACTTATGCACGCTGTTTGTGTTGCTCTGCAATTCACACAGGGTGTCAGCTTCAACGCTTCCCATTCACTTTAAATGGGTGAAGTTAGACGTTGCCGAACTGCATTGTGGATCCTTCGGCCCTGCTTCAGTGACGTTGCTCACTGCAGAAGTTAGGAATTTCTCAACTTTTTAAGCACCAAGGGACTCGTCAGCCAATCAGATTGCTTTATGCAAATACACTAGCTCAGACAGTAGCCAATTGCAGACTAATTTCATTGGCTGACGCTGCAATGACGACCCCAAATTCAGACACTCCCTCAAGCATTGCTGCTGAAGCTCCGTGTGAAACACTAGCTGGCAGTGAGGTTTTTCTGTTTCTCTGTGTTGAGTTTCTTCGCTGGTGTTTTGTTTTTTGCCCACACTCGTCAGTCCTACCAAGCTGACCAATCACAGAGCTTGCGCTACTTGTCGTTGCGACGTGTAGTAAAATTTTTTAAAAGGTGTACAACAGCATCGGCGTCAGCCATGGTTAGGGATTAGTGACCACTTGAAGGCTGCGCCGGACCATACAGATGCGCTTGACACAGATGTATAAATCAGCTTTTATGGTAATATACTTTTTTTCTGAAATAATACTCAAACTAAATATTTGAAACTGCCAAGAGGCGGAGAGAAAGAGTCTTAAATGATAAAGTCACTGATTCATTCATTTCTTTGAAAACAACAAAACATAAGAACATTTGTTAAGAGAGTCTACTTTCTCCCAGCTCCTAGATTTATTTTTGTGATAATTTTAGTTTTTTGTTGTTTACTTTTAGAATGTTCTTTGATACTGCAGAACCTGCTGCTGGGTTTGTTTGTTTGTTAAACTATCAGACAATTTTACGGAGACACACTTGGGCAGGAGGATGCCCTTTTTGATTTCTCCCCAGTTTTTCTCATGTTGTCAAGGTGGTAAGCCAATGTTGTTAATAAAAGGGTCTAAAATTTAGTTAGCTGCTTAGATTTGTTTTCCCTTTAAAAAAAACAAACATTTAAACGGTAAGATATATATCTTTGTTGATATTCTTTGTTTTTTATTATTATTTTTGTTGAGTGAGGGATGGGAGTCCAGGCACCTTATTACACTTTAAAGGTTGAGGTGGCTTACTATTGTTAATAAAACCTAACTATTTACCAAAAAAAATTCTTACATGTCTGATCGAATGATGTGCCATGGGACTGCTAAAATATTTGCAAAATCTTAAGAAATAGGGGGTCGTACAGGATATCTTCACAAATTTATTAACTGTTCTCTATTTGCTCTATCACAAAGTGAGTTAATTGCTTGCAATATGCTCATCACCAATGATATAAACAATGTAGATCTAGAGCCACTGCAAAAAAAGTTTATTTTTCAATTTAAATATCAAATATTTTCATTTTCAAATATTAAACTACTTGAAAGCCATTTTTTGTCAACTGAATAACAATAATAGTAATAATAAAACATAATAGTCAATCTGTTTTACTTCCAGAACAACATAAAAATGATTGTTAAGTCTAACGAATATAACTGCACTTTACATGACAGGATTATTTAAATATTTTCCCTTGAATAAAGTACAAATTGAACAAATAATAGCAGAGATTTTAGGAGTTTGAATTTGCATGCACAAGTTATTATGTATTTATCCAGATATAACAAATGCATTCCCACACACAGCAAACATTAATTCCTTATTAAAGCACCCCTCCTTAAACCAACAGCCACATGTACTTTTATGTTCCCCCGTGGAGTAACAGCTGCTGAAATTAATTACACATTGAGAGATTTGACCTTACCCATTCTAATACCTGTGTGAGCTGCCACTTACATGCTGTTCTGCCCTGGTCACTGAATGTTGCTGACTGTGAAATTGAAACTATGAATAATGCTCTCTGTCTTCATTAGGAGCTGTCAGTTTTGATTTGGCAGCAAAGTGGCCTTTGTCAGTTTGTAGGACTGGCACACTAGGTCATAGAAATACACATTTCTTGAGCTTAGAATTAGCCCAGCGTCTAATCCCTAAACATTTTTTTTAGTTCTTTGGTCACCTGTTCAAATAATAGGTCAGGTCAAAATATTAAAGCTTCACTAGTTACTGTAGTGTGATTCAGTTAGCCAACTGCGTAATTGCAATAGCATTGATATTCATTCAAACATTACTTTTATGAAATATAAAAAACAACATCATTATAGATGCTTAACCTTTTTGTTGTTTTTAGGGCTCTTGGAGTGTGATTAGTATGTTAGCAATAAAATAATTTAATATTCCTGTACTAACTGGTATTTACTGGTAAACTATAACAAATTGTTTACAACAGTTCTGTCTGGTTCTCTAATCTGCTTGGCCAGATAGCCGTGCCATATTCTGCAATAACAGCATTTGTACAGCCTCCTCACCCTTCTGTATTACTCCGCCCACATATAGTGACAGCAGATCAATAAATTCACTGCAGTTTGACAAATATTGCAGCTGTTGGACAACATAATGTACTTTTGTTACCTTTTTTTTAAGGCAAGAATGTTGCTTAGGTTCCAACTATGCAGTTTATTTACAAGGACAGTGCCTATTTTAAATATTTATAATTTAAAAGCAAAGATGGTGAAGTCGTCCATCCCCAAGATAGCAACAGAGACTGCATAATAAGCCCTTAGAAGACAAATCTCAAACTCGTAATTTCAAACTACAGCTGATTAAATCATTATAAAACTGGTAAATGACTTTCTAAGTCGATCTCTCGCTTTTGTATGTTGTAGTGCTGTATTTTTACCATAGTAATTGTTGTGTATTGAGTGTGAGGTGGGATTCACATATCAGGAATGTTAGTTTGTTTGGGCCACTCTTTGTATAACCCCGAGTTACTTTTTGTTTGGCCATCTGTTTGTTTCTAATGCATCTCCTGTTTTTGTTACTGCAGACTAGTTCAGTAAAAAGAAAGAAAGAAGAAATGCCCGCATGTGTTTAGCGTTTTTCCTTATTGCAAACACAACAGTAATCTTGTAGTGATTATGTTTATTTGGCTTTTTTGTGGTTAATTATTGTGATATCCTGATTGCAACAATTAAATACTGGGAAATGTCTCCAGACATGGCATTTCATGCCGTTCAGCCTTATTTTCCTAAAATGTCAGCAAAATCACCTGTTTTGTCATAATTTTAGATATTATGCTTGAGAATCATTCAAACACTAGCTCTTAAATGACGGTGGATTAGCAACCATTTCTGCTGGTTTGACGTCAGCTGCAGATGTGAATGAATGGCAGAAGAAAGTAGTTCCTCATATAAAGGGATTTTTTAGACTCTCTGTGTTTGATTTTCTTTTTTATTTACATGGTTATGCCATGAAACTGTTGTATAAACACAATATCACACTCGTAGCAGTGCGATATGGCTGTATATTGTCACTAGTGGGACACTAAGACACTCAGCCTGCCTCGTGCCAACGCATGCCTCCCACCAGTGCTGATATACAGCCATATCACACTGCTACGAGTGTGATAGTGCTCATATAAATCATATTATTAGCATGTCATGTTCTTGAGTCAACTGACAATTCTGACTAATTACAGAAATGTAAAAAAACAAAACAGCATTTAATTTAGATATTCAGCAATATTAGACAAAAGCCCAAAACAAACATTAGTCATTTAAAATTACATCAGCATGTCAGGAATCACTAACAAAACAGTTAGCCAATAAGGTCAGTTGACAGAACAAATAGTGAAAAGTGTCTTCAAAATGGACCCCAATGATAATAAACGTATAAAAATTAAACAATCTTTAAAGCACAGCAGAAAACTCATTTTTGCGAGACACTATTGACTTCAGTTGACCAATAAACATACACAGCAGGTATAAATGAGAACATCTTAGACAATAAAACAAAACGATTAACATTCAAACTGTCTATGTCCACTTAACTCACATGCTCCTTCCATTAAATCTGGTTTCCTGGCTTGGCTGTTAGAATAGTTGAACAGCTAATTTGCCCTACTGTCACTAAACCATCATTACTACAATCACCTTCTCAATTGAAAGCTTTTCATGTTTCATGGCAAGAAAAACTTCAACAGCAAGTGTGTGACAAACAGCATGTTAATGTAAGCCAGTTAATCAGAATTCCACTGTTGGGTTGGGCCTTTAACCCAGTACTGTTACCATATAAAAACTTAATTGTGTTCAACAACCTCCTGCAAAACAGCAAAAATCAAAACACAATGCAAGTGATAAAAAAAATCAAGGTGTCAAAGTTTCATGTACACATTACCAAAATATTACCACACAACATACATCATTTTGTAGGTACATCTCCCTCCTTCCTGGACTCATATAAAGACCTAATGGCCACCATTATAAAATAATTTCTAGTTCTATTTGTCCTGCAAATAGGAACTCTAAAATGACGTCCTGATGGCAGCAGCTGAAACACAGAGTACAACGGGTAATCCGGGGTACATAGGATACCCTGAGCTCTCTGTAAAACACAAGTATGGTAAATAACCAATGGACCGATCTTGCCTGCCACCTTCACCAGGCTACTCAACCTGTTCTTGTTTGACACACTCAGATTTCCGTACCAAGCTACAATGCAGAAAGATAAAACAGATTCAATAAATTGTTTGTAAAACAATGTCATCATAGACGTACAAAACTGAAACGATCAAAGTTTCCTCAGAAAAACTTTCACAGTGACTGAGTTTGTGCATATTTTGCCAGCATCTGTACTTGCAGTCTGCTGTGCTTGACAAAATAGGTAACAATACACAATAGGCCAGATAACCAGTGAGAAAACAGCATCAATGCGTCAGGATTCTGTATCTATTATATACTGTATCTATTATTAAAAACTTTAAGATTTAAGATGCAGATGATTGTTAACTGTTTTGCGGCTAGCTTCAGGAAGATGTTCAAATTCTTTCTGCAACCGTAAGTGACACCTCAAGTTGTGAGAAGTGCTGCCTTTCTCATTCAGTGATGAAATGAAACTAAGTGACAGAAACATTTGGGATTTGCTTATTGTGTAGTCATTGGTTAGTAAAGTTGTAGGTTAACTGAACGGTGAGTTTTTTTGTTGTTGTTTATTTTAAACCCTGATTACAAAATTATGTTGTCTTTTGTGTATTATTAACCAAAATAAACTGTAAAAAATAATTATATAAGATTTATTTAATGACTCCTCAACTAAATATAAATTTCAGGGTTAATGTAATGGAAAAAATATGTAATGCTTCATTATTTATTAAAACAAGGTAAAAAAAATATATTTTACATTTTTTTTAGTAGACTAATGTTGGAAAGGACAAATAATACAAATATAGCATGCTAAGTGCAGTCAACTTTTTTAAAATTCAGATCAAAATATACACGTGTTGTGAGGATTTGCAGCACATACTGTATGTGTGTTTGCGTTGTGAGGATTTGCAACATCATGTGCAGGCAAACTGATTTTGCTGGTGTAGGGTTAGGGGCAAGTTAGGTGTAGACATTCCTGAGAGTGCATGTCTGACAGTGCATGTGCACTCGGCCAAACCCTACTTCGGCTGACAAAAATTATTGGCCAAAAATGGAAAGAGAAAAGCAGCTGGAAATATGAGCTAAACAAATGCTATGCTGCACTGCACTGTCCAGCAGTGTTCAGCAGGCTGGTTTTACCTTCCCTCCAGCCATAGTCACTGCACAAGTGGCTTTCAGACAAGAAGAGCTGCGCTATAAAAACATTCATGTCTATGGCTTGTGCCTCACAAAAAAAGTTTGTTTGTGGCTGCACCGACCAAATTGTAAGAACAGTGGAATGCTCATACATACTTGCCACAGTCAAAGTACAAAATAGCTAAATTTTCTGCTCTGTGGACATTCTGTTGATGTACCTGGTATCAGTGGCAGATTTAGGCATGGGCAATGTGGGCGATCGCCGAAGGCGCCATGGAGACCAAAACCTGCCACTACCCCACCCCCTCACTCTTCAGTTTTGTCCACAATCCCCTGCTCCTTAGTTTTGTCCGTGACTACCAAAACCACCTGCCCCCCAGCCACCCGCTCCCACCTCCCGGGTCTTCAGTTTTGTCTGTGAACCCCTGTACTTTAGTTATGTCCACAACAATCCAAACCCCCCCCCCCCGCTTTTGACTTTCGTCCGCGAAAGGGCGGCACGTACAGCGTGAAGGCGGCACAACTGTCATTTGCCTAGAGCTCCAGTTAAGCTTGTGCTGCTAATAACCGGTATCCATGTGTGTACTAACCAGAAAAGTATTTAAATAAAAAACAAACAAACATTATATCATTTAAGAAACAAACAAATATTTTTTTACAAAAAAGCATTGGGTTTCAGTTTTTGAACAAGTGCAAATTATTGGTTTGGTGATGCATTTCGGTGCATCACTAGTAAGACACAAAACATACCAAACCAAACCCAACCAAACCAAACCAAACCAAACCAAACCAAACAAAAAAACAAAACAAAATAAAACAAAAAGGCCAGTTAATTATATTAGCAAAACTTGAGATTCACTTGTAAGTAAGAGTATTCAAAAAACAAACAAACAAACAAACAAACAAACAAACAAAACAAACAAACACAAACATCAGCCAAGTTGCATTGTTTGCAAGGGCATCATTTTCCTGCCTCAACTGACATTTAAAATGTGCTAAAACACAAGTAAAATGTGCTAAAAAAAACCAAACAAAACAAAATAAAATAAAACAAAACACAACAAAACAAAAGAAAAAAAAGTCAACAAAACACCTAAACCTACACACATAAATCAAAACAAGAACAACATGACACAAACATACAAAAACACTACAAAGAAGCAAAACATAGCCTAATTGTATCTCATTAGGAATATGCATATGCAATAATCAGGAGTACGCAATAAACAAATATAAATATATAAATAATCAATCTTTGAAATAAGTAGATGCGCAAATATACCAACACATAAATGCTAAATTCAAAGTGCACAATAAAACTATTGTGAAAACACTGCAATAAACAAATCAAAAAGTATATAACCCTTAAGATATGCAAAAAGCATTGAAAACAATGCAGACACAAACATCCACTTTGACGCCACTAAAACAAACTCCTTTCTTAAAAGCCCAGTATGCGTTACGCCTAAGAAAAGCTCCAGCAGTACAAGGGCAACAAACAGCACATCGCATTTTGGCTAATTATGCATCTCTGTTCCCGTCTTTAGTGTGTTACTAGCAAAAGCGTTGACTTGGCATGTCAAAGTGTTCAACAAACAGCCATCCTGCTCGGCCTTGGACAGGTATGTGAACGTTCATTACAAAAGCTCAGCGTACCAAGCTGAAGCGACAGACATGCCATCGATTTCCGTTTGCCATCTGAGGTAATTATACAGGAATAAGCTGAATTGGCTCTTCTGGGGCCTTTTTGCAAACACTTTCCGAAGTAGCAGCTGTATGATCCCAATTTCCTAATGAGCTGAAGTGTTCACTACCTCTGAATGTGCATGACTGCATTGACTAGTCCAATATAAATATCTGCACTGCTAACATAATGCAGAGAAGAATGGGATACCTGCATTGGCAAAGTTACGTTTTCCTGTCAAGAGATTGAAGTGCAGCACAAAACACAATGATTTAGCTTTGAGATCATGGAATGGAACGTTATTCTGACATGTAGATGATCCGTGTCAAAACCAAACTAGACAGACATGCCGTCTGCATGCTACACAGCCCTGGAGACATACGCATGTTGTCAAATCATAGAAACATAAAAGCAATGGTTGACAAGAGGATCGTTTTCTCTGTGCAAGACTGAATCATTAAATGAATCACACTGACTTTCATTAAAGTGTTGGCATTAAGCAGGCCTCCGAAACATTGATTTAATGTCATCAAATGCAGATTCAATTTGGGATTTCGGAAATGAGCAAAAATCTACAATAACAATAAGTTTGACACTGGTAATATATGCACAGTTGTAGTTGTAATATTGTAATATATACAAATTTTCATTATTAATTAAAATATTTATATAATAATAAAATCTTATTTCTTTTAGTTTAGCTTTCTTTAATTATGGTCAATATTATTAGCCCCCATTAAGAAATTGTTATTTTAGATTGGCTAGTAAGAATTAGTTAGTAAAAATACGCTTTAAAAATGTGGGGGCTGGGGCGGGGTGGGGGTGTCAACAAGCTTGGCCCTCCTTCTGGCCCCCCTAAATTTGGACGCGGATCACACCAACAATTTTGGCTGCAATGCACAATTTCTCCTGTGATGACAGTGACAAGAAAAGTGTTGCCAACGACTAAAATTCCACAAAGAAGCGAGATCGGCCATTGGGAGTAGAGCATATGGAGATGAGTTCTCGCGCTTTCACAGTCTCTCTCTGCTTTTGTTTGACTTGTGTCAGTGACATCGCTGTGCCGCACGCATCAGAGTTTTCCACTTTCATCAGAAATTAGACCCCAAACTCACACATGTAATTAAAAAGAGTTAAACTCAAGTCATGTTTTCCATTCAGAGAATTACAGTTATTAATAGCTTAGTTCATAAACAAGCAGTTTATAAAATTCATTATTTACCTAGGCTACTAAAGAATAAACTAAATATGCAATATGATTTGATATGATATGATGCATAATAATCACAGCAAAACTGTAATTATATAAAACTCAGTTTATATATAAACATATATAAATAAATGTATAATACATGTATGAATACGTATAGAAATTTTAAGTAATGGACTACTATATGTAAAATATCTATATACAGTAGTAGGCTACAAGCTAAATAAAGGTGCCTCGTCAGAGGGGAACATCACTGCAGTCACCCCACGCACTTCTGTTTAAAGCTTCATAAAGAATAGACCATATATGACAGATACAATCTCAATAAACACTTGATGCTTGCTGTCAACTCTAAGCTACATTATTTAAGGGCATTCGTTATGACATTGATAGGATCTGTTGTTGTCAAACTTATGTTTCCTTCTAAAATATTAAGATATTTTCATTGAAGTATGTAATAGGGGAGCACGGGGCACAAAGTAACTCCGGGTTATATGTAACACAGAGTTTTAAGGTACTTGCTCAGGGTTAACCATGGCATGATTCCGAGGTTTTCACCACAGTGTCGGCAGACGTCTTCCTGCCAATTATTGAAAAAATTCGGCAAAATTTGCATGAGAAACACAGGAGAAACCATTTTTAAAGCATAAAAGTATTTTTTATTACAGTCAATATTTTTTATAAAAAAAAATAAATAAATAAAAAAATTGGTGAAAGTATGTATGTAAAATCTTATATTGTTGCGATCACCGTCTTCTAGGCTAAAAGATAAAAACATTTTGAAAGATGTATAAAACACACAGTAACTGCTAGCCAGTTTTGAGGAAAACATGACACAGCAGGGTTAGTTGTAACAGGGTGTTACAATTAAGCCACACACTGTTGGACACCAATTAAACTAATACAATATATATTTTTTTAATTTTGAGTGTAATGTTGAGAACTTTTTAAATAAAAATGTTTATAATAGAAAATATTGTTTTAATATATTTTTTATTGCTAATAATGCAAATAAATGCATTGTATAATAATGGATAAATGCATAATAATGCAAAAAGACTCAAATGTGTTTATCCAATAAACAAAAAAAAATTAATAAGCATACTGTGCTATGTATAATAAAAAAAATGAGCCAGTTACTGAGGAAATATAGTTACTATTTAAATTAAACTGAATTTAAATTAATTGTGTGAAATCTGCCTTCATTATTTGACCAAATCCAAAAAGTGCTACTTTGTGCCCCGCTCTCCCCTAATGTTCCTTATCGCCGGCAAAATAACCAGCCTTTGTATTTAATGTATTTTAAATGTATAAAATCGATTGCTCAAGAAATAATCTTTAAAATAATGACAAATTAAAAATGTAGCAAATAAAAAAAATACAATAACCATGTTTGTTTTATAGGAAATACTGCGACAATTTCCTTGGTTTGTTCAAGATCACTTGGGAAATATTATTATTTTAATTTAGCAGAAGGGCAAATCTGTTTACAAGTTTACAGGTGCGAAAATGTGCCTTAATGTACTTGAATGTTAATAATGTGTTATCCACTACAATACAAAGTTACTTGTAAAAATAAATAACCATGGAACATTTATTTGAGTTTTTTTCATTAGCTTATGAGAACTGATTTGGAATAATCCTTTTAGTTTGTGGTATATTTTAAAGTGTGCCCCAGTGCCCCTAAAAGTACAAGTGGCCCCTGCCTGGCCCACCCCAGTTAATCACCTAAGTGTGTGCTGCATTTTTTTCATCAAGCATTTAAAATGCTTGAACTTGTTAGCAGAATGGATTAATGGGCTGTCAGTGTTTTTATTGTTACAAAAACGAAAAAAATAATATCTTTATAGTATCATCCTTACTGCAAAGAGGCCCTAAAATACTCATTCTTCACTTTTAGTGCAAAAAGAAAGTTTGATGCACACAAGAAGCATAATATGATCAATAATAAAAAATAAAAAAACAATTTACATTCCAGTTTAATCATGGACGCCAAACAAAGCGTTACTTGTTTATAGTTAAGCATCAGATTTGGTAGGCTAGTAATTGTTTTTTTTTCTGGTGAAATTGTGAAATAGGAGAATTATTTCTGTCAGTAGTTCAGAGAGATGAGGAGGGCTAGTAAAGCCCTTGTGTATTAGCAAACAGCTTGCGTATTGAAGTATTGTTAGTGAGAAGCTGACAGCACACTGGGAGCTTTTGAGAAACAGGTTCCACAGTGTGAGCTGTGGTGACACGACTGCTGATTGTTTCGCTACAGTGCTCTTGTCACAGATGATGCCCGTCTGCCTGACACATCCATGAGCCGCTTTGGTCTACTCTCAGAGCCGCTGCTACATAAAAACAAAACAAGCACTGCAGCATTGTTTATAAAGCCTAAATATCCATACTACTCCTAATCAACTAGCATTAGCATATATGAGACAGTAAAGCTGCATGTGTAGTTAGCATACAGCTTTAGAGCTGCATTTTCAGGAGTTAGCAAACAGATGTAATGCTACATTTTCAGAATTTAACATACAGCTGTGATGCGGAATTTTCAGGAGTTAACATATAGAGGTAGCATAAAGCTGTGAAGCTACATTTTCAGGAGTTAGCATACTGCTGTAAGGGTGCAATTTTAGTAGTTAAGTTGCAGCTGTAATGCAGCATTTTTAGGAGTAACATATAAAGGGAGCATAAAGCTGTGAAGCTACATTTTCAGGAGTTAGCATACAGCTGTAATGCAGCATTTCCAGGAGTTAACATATAGAGGTGGCATAGAGCTGTGAAGCTACATTTTCAGGAGTTAGAATACAGCTGTAAGGCAGCATTTTCAGGAGCTAACTTGCAGCTGTAATGCAGCATTTTCAGGACTTAGAATACAGCTCTAAAGCTACATTTTCAGGAGTTGACATACAATTAAAGCAAAATGTTTAGGAGTTAGCATACAGCTGTCAAGCTACATTTTTAGAAGTTAGTGTACAGTGACATTTTCAGAAGTTAGCATACAGGTGTAAGGCTGCATTTTCAGGAGTTAACATACAGTACATTTTCAGAAATTAGCAGACAGCTGAACTGCTGCATTTCCAGTAGGTAGCATTCAATTTTGAAACTACATTTTCAGGAGTTAGCGTACAGCTGTAAAGCTACATTTTTAGGAGTTTGTGTACAGCTGTAAAGCTACATTTTATAAGAGTTAGCATACAGCTGTAAGGCTGCATTTTCGGAAGTTATCATACAGCAAATTTTCAGAAATTAGCAGTCAGCTGTATTGCTGCATTTTCAGGAGGTAGCATTCAATTGTGAAACTACATTTTCAGGGGTTAGAATACAGCTTCAAAGCTAAACTTTCAGGAGTTAGCATACAATTGTAACGCTACCTTCACAGAAGTCAGCATATGCCTAAAGCTGTAAGGCTGCATTTTCAGGAGTGAGCCTACAATTGTATAGTTACATTTTCAGCAGTTAGCATACAGTAACATTTTATTATTATTATTTAAAAATAAGCAGACAGCTGTAGTTAACATTTTGTATGGTAACTGCTGAAAATTTTGCCTGCAGTTTTATGCTATTTTAATAAGAAGACTGTAAAAGCTACTGTTCTTTCTATAAATGTGTATCAGTGCATGTTCGTGTTGCTTTTGTATCATTTAAATATTTTTCTCTGTTTTTATAAAAAGTTTACATTTTATGTCCAGGTTTGCTATTCGATTATTATTACTCATTAATAGACCTCTTTTCTTTTTAGATATTTTTGTACATACCTCTAGATATAGATTAAATATACATTATTTTAGGTAATGTTTATTTCTTTTAAAGCAACAAAAACAACACTCTACTCTACATTACACACACACACACACACACACACACACACACACACACACACACACA
>CAIGQZ010001197.1:6233218-6274221 GCA_903798205.1 Danio tinwini
TATCTATCTATCTATCTATCTATCTATCTATCTATCTATCTATCTATATAAATACACAATACAATACTACTATTACTACTACTACTAATAATGATGATGATGATGATAACCATCTAAAAAAAGGTTAAATTATAATCTCATATTATTTCACACAAAAAGATTTTTCCAACTGGGTTTTGTTGTGACCTTGTTTCCTTATTAAAATGTTGGCCACATTGGCAGTGACAGTCATTAAATCACAGTATATGGTGGCTGTTATCTGTTCAGCACAACTCTTGAGCGAGGTTAAAAGAACATTACCTCTCAAGGTGCATAACTGTGACTCATTCATCATGCTAATATAAAAGCTCAGTGATCATGGAGTGTGGAGACGAGGGCGAGACTCCGAGTCTGATCCAATCAATCACCATCACATTTACACGTCTCCTCATTAAACACCACAGGGCAATCGAAAAATAACAGCTTACAAGTACCACAACATTCATATATCTCATCTGAAATTAATCTGTCATATTTATGTAGGACCAGACTTTTTATACTAGAGACCTGTACTCACATGCATTGTTGAAAAGAGCAGAGAAATGGACAACTTTCTACATATTTCAACCTGATCCAGACCTTCATGCTTTTTGTGAAGAAAAGAATAGCATAAATCAAAATGTGTTTACAATTATTACAATCTGTAATGCAAAGAGAGAGATGAGCAGCACAAAAAAATGGATGTCTGCAAAACTGTTGCAAACAATTTATTTGTGTTGAATTTAAACAAACAAATTAAAGTTAATAAAATTCTACTTAATTTGTTTGTTTAAATTTAGCCCAAATAAATGGTTTACAGCCACTTAACGTAAAACAATTGAGTAAATCCAAGGAATCATCACTGAATGATTTTTTTCAGTGAACTGTGTGTGATCAATAAAGTTTGTTTGGATGATGCTCAAAATATGGATTTGTCATATTTTGTTAGATAATAAAGTAATAATAATAATAATAATAATAATAATAATAATAATAATTATAATAATAATAAAATAATACTTTTATATCTTTCTTTTTAAGTATATAAATTACAGATGACAATGATAATATTAATAAAAAAAATAATAATAAAATAATTTAATATCCTATTTTTTAGCTATACAAATTACACAACACTACTGGTCCATTAGTTAATGTTAATTCATTTATTAATATGAACAAACAATGAAAAATATATTTATGACATTATTTATTTGTTTGTAATTCTTCTTCTTCTTCTTGTTATTATTATTATTATTATTATTATTATTATTAATAATACAAATAATAAAATAAAATTAATAATAATAATAATGTGCCTTCAAAACCAGATTCTCAAGGTGATGTATGTAGAAGGCAATAAATAAATAAATAAAAATTGATTGATAAATAAATGAATAGATAAATACATACATTATTTAAAATTTAAAACAAATATATTTAATATAAAATCAATCAATAAATAAATACACTGATAAATAGATAAATAATACATACATCATTTAAATTAATTGAAAAAATACATTTAATTAAAAGAATTCAATACATAAAGAAATAAACTGATAAATAAAAATAAATAAATAAATAATATATACATTATTTAAAATAAAAAACTAAATAAATAGATAGATAAATAAGTAAATAAATGACTAAATTAATAAATAAATAAATACTTATTTAAAGATCATAAAACACATGAATGGGTTTTCCAAAGTCAAGAGGAACAGAATTTCTCATTGCAAAAGCATAGAAAACAAACCGCATTTAGACCAGAATTAGTATGTGGAACAGCCAACTAATTCGATTGTGTAGAGCATTCAACATGGGGTGTATCCAGTTAACATCGATGCATCATGAATATTTTAAAATGGACACAGATCTGAATAAGGAGCTGACGCAGAGATTGCAAAATATAGGTAACATGATTGCATGATCTGCTCAGTTAAAAGCAAGTCATGTCACTCGGCGGCCATCTTTGAAACACCTCCATGAAGGTATGCTTGGGCATTCTGTTCAAATAGGGAAACATCAAATTCTCCAAAATTGCTTGCCAAGCTTACAATTACATTTCATATTAGGAATCACCAAGAAAATTAAACAACTGTCTGTTTAGTTTCATTTCTAAACTTTTAAATCACACAAAATCTGCAGAAAATCACGTCTGGTCCGAGCCCCTCCCCCGGAGAATCATTAGTCTATAGCGATCAATGATTGGCTCCTGTACTAGAAGGCGGTGCTTCATTCGCCAAATTGACCGTTCTACTTTCCCCCATTCAAAACTATACGAGTAACGTCTTGTGTACTCTGTAGCTAGTCTTTGGTTAGAATCATAGCAGCCTATAGTTGCACATTCTGCAGCTTGTCAAGAGTAGATTTGGATACACAAAACATTTCAGAAACATAAAAATTCATAGGACACAATCTAGCAACATTTCTGAGATGAAAAAGGATGCTAAACCCTGACTATTAAGTCTAGTTTGTATACATTGTTATCAGAGATGGCAAAAGTACACACATCCTTTACTTAAGTAGAAGTACAGATACTCATGTTTAAAATGACTCTGGTAAAAGTAGAACTACTCACTACACTTTTGTTCTTAAATAAAAGTAAAGTACCACCGCCTGAACAATGTACAACAGTAAAAAAGTAAAAAGTATCCGTTTCAACCACAGTCCCAAAGACATGCAGTATAGGCGAATAATAATTCAACTAAATTTGCAGTAGTTTATAAGTGTATGTGAATGTGAAGGGTATCCGCTGCGTAAAACAAACGCTGGAATAATTGGCGGTTCTTTCTGCTGTGGCGACCCCTGATAAATCAGGGACGAAGTTAAAGGATTAAGAGTGACATAGCTAGGTAACCTCACGTCCAATTGATGCATTAATGCATACCTGCCAACACTCCTGTTTTTCCCGGGAGTCTCCCGTATTTCAGACCCACCTCCCGGCTTGTCATTTCTCCCGGAAAATTCCCGGAATTTCAACCCCTTCCCCTGGTCCGCCGGTGATTGGTACAATCTGTAACACCCCATTCACATAGGGCTTGACAGAGGACGTGTCTAAAGTTGGGGCTGACGCGATCGTCATAGCAGCGTCAGCCAATGAAATTTGTCAGCAATTGGCTACTGTCTGAGCTGGTGTATTTGCATACAGCGATCTGAATGGCTGGCGCTTCCGTCAGCATTTGAAAAGTTGAGAAAGTCCCAACTTCTGCAGCAATCAACGCCACTGAAGCGTGGCCGACGGATTCACAATGCAGTGAATCCAGGGTTTCCCGGATTTTTTGAGACAAATGTTGGCAGGTATACATTAATGCAAAATAACTTACATTTCCAAATTTTATGTAAAATGTTTGTTGCCAATTTTATGAAAGTAGCCAAGCAGCATCACACACTGTAATATAGCCTAACAACATTGCTTAAAAAGTCAGCCCATGTATCATCATCCTGACGCAAACTCACAGTGTTCAGCATGTAGTTTTGCCGCTGTTAGCTCAAAAACAACAGCTGTCATTCATGTCGATACACTCTGTCTATCTTTATAAATAATGTCTTACATTTTACACTGAATTCTGTCCAAAATATATAGATTTTTTTATTTTGCTAAAATAAATACTTATATTTGACTGCAAACTATTTTTTTTGCATTAGGCTAAAGCTGCGTATTCTCTTTAAAGAGTAGCTCACATATATAACCCGCTATTTCAGTGTGTTTTTTTCAGGTATTGTGGTTATTTTATTTCATGAATAAACATTAATTATCTTACAGTTTTTCTCAGTCACTTTTGTCCATTTCTCAGAACAGAATTGAAATTCTCAAAACCCCTGTTTAATCTTCAGATCATCATTGTGTCAGTTGTGCACATCAGAAAAGCCGTTTCTCTTTATGAACAAGTTGCAAATGCTTTTGTTCATCCATGCAAATGATTATGTTCAATTCTCTGATGTTTCCTATGTTATCAGTTGCTTATGTCATGTTGATCAAAATGTATTATTTTTATCTCTGTTGAATAGACTCACCCCCACAAAATTTAGTCATTCAAATGCCTTGACAAGTTGTCTTAATATTTAGTCATAATGCATTTTTTACATTTCTCCCAGATGAACCTTGACTTTTTCTAATGAAGGTCTAAAAGGAGGTTGTCCTATGTTCACATTTTTACTTTAGTTTTTTCTTTGTTCTATGTGGTGCTCTCTTTTCCTTTCTGCATCAGAATGACATGATCTGGCAATTAATTACAGTACAAACAGCAAAAATATTGCCATAGTTTACACCAGAACAGCCCTCCAGAGTACACTGTCATTGACAATATGACTACTAAGTAATTTGAGTATTACACAATGACATGTCATTCTGAGGCCACTGACATGTTCATTGACACAGAAATTTAGTTTTGAGAGATGAACTGAAGGATTTTGAGCAGGAGACTGGCTTTTGCAGGTAATCAATGGTGTTTTGCTATTTATACGTGTTGTTTTGAGAGATGCACTTAGGCCTACTGTTTTACAAATTTCAGTTCTGATCTGAGAAATGTGCCAAAGTGACTGAGAAAAACTGCAATACATTTATTCTATGCTAAAAGCAACATACACAGGCATGACTACAACCTACAAAACATGTGCATGATCATTTTACGCATGATAAATTCAGGATCTTTTGCATTATATTTTTATTCATAAATTGCCCAGTACAGTTACCTTTGTTGTTGTAAAATATTTGTTGAAAATCATTAATTAAAGACAACCATATAGGCCAATATGTAAAATCATATAGTTAATTAAAAAAATTATAAAAACTGAAAAACAGCATAAATTCTGTATTAGGAGATATGATCTTACCAGAAATAAAGAAAATAAACTGCAATGCATATTTTTCATAAAGTACTAAATGTACAAATCTTTATAAAAAGCACTATTTTTCGTGTTATTAGATTGAAAGACCAGAGAAAGCCTGTGCAGTATGATCAGAAGTGGACAAAAGGCTTAAGTATTTAAACAGCATGTTTTTGACTGGAATGTGTCTCGTTTACCTGTGATCCGAACGAGCAAAACGTGTCTTATTACAGTGTAAACAGGGCAGCATCAGTCATGGTAAATTCGCCAGCTACCTCTGTCACATCTGTGTAGTAATCCTAGCCTTTCTCATAGTAATCTTTATGAACTATGCCATGTACGCTGCACGATAGCCTTGAAATAGTCTCAAGCTGCAGCAAGCACGCGTCAATAAGGAAAAATAGATTGATTGCATCAAAAATGCGCTCATATTGCACAATGACAAGAAATAATACAGATTGTGCCACCAAACACATGAAAAGTAACGACCGTGGTTTAAAAAAAAAAAAAAAAAGAAGTAGAAAGTACAGATATTTGTGTAAAAATGCAAGAAGTAAAAGTAAAAAGGTGTCAAAAAATAAGTAGTGGAGTAAAGTACTGATACCAGAAAAAACTAAGTACAGTAACAAAGTATTTGTACTTCGTTACTTCCCATCTCTGATTGCTCTCCACTTCCTTCAATGCTGAGGAGTCTCCTCCACTGTAATGATAGAATTACATGACGCAGCATCGAGGGCCATCGCCATGACAACAGCCATTGCTTGTTTGGTCACAGAGCAGCTTCTAAATACTGAATTGTAAGAAAGGTAAATTAACGGCCTTCGCTAAAACCATTTTCGCCTCCGTTAACCATCAGACTCCGAACAAACAGATCAGGCATATCCAGCATAAATGATCGTCTCTCATAAACTCCTTATTTCAGCATCAAATCCCTGCATTAAAAGAGCAAGTCTTTCACAAACATGGTTTGTTTTATTCACTGTATGATGCTGATGTCTCTCTGGTGCAGCAAAGTAAATAAATAAATAAATACAAATCTGACCCATAAAACAGTATAGTGCTAAGACTGTAGTGCTGTCAGAATATCAATATTTTTGATACATATCATTACAGAATTATTTGAAACTGAACTATATTGTTTTTCCGCCACACTCTTATTCAGCCTGGTTGAAGCATTTAATAATGTGCTACGGCCCACCAGAATCTAGTCAGTGCTGCCATAGTCTCACTTTTTCCATTTATCTAGAGTTTACAGCAGCTCATTTCACAGTTGATTTGCATTTCAGGTTTTATCCGTTTAAAGATCAAGCACAAGATGCAGTCGAGAGCTCAATGCTGTTGTGCTGTTTGTGCATCTCTCTCTCTCTCTCTCTCTCTGAATGCTAAGTTCTTTTTAAATGTGCATGTTTTTTGCGTTTCACCAGATAGGCTAAATGCAAGTCAAATAACAACAAAACAACCATCTTTAAAGGTACCCTAAAGTGACTTGAAATGTGAAGCTTTGTTTGATGTGACACTTAATTTCAATTGAAACAAGAAGACAGGGAGAGGCTTATCTACTACCCCTCCCCCCCTTTTTTTAAAGGTCCTATGAAATTAAAATATATATTTTTTTAGATGTTATTATCAATATGTTAGCCTTAAGTATATCTATAGTCTAGTGTGCTCCAAAACAGTGACAGTATTGCATTTAAAAGATATAAACATTCAGAGCTTGCAGTTTGTTACTTCCGCATAAACTGATCAACTTTTTTTTGTCATCCTTCACACCTTCAAAATCATACTTCCGTTTCTCATCAAATCTTCTGACCAATCAAATGCTCTCTAGTGTCTGGCATATCCCACCCCTTCTGCTTCTCATTTGTTTTCTATTTGATGCAGATGATCTGGACCACTCTAAATGGCAGAGCTGTAATAAAACTGTAATGCTATTGGCTGTTTTTTTTAAGGGGAGGAGTTACTATATATCCAGCCCTGTCTTCATGTTTCAGTTGAGATTGTCAAACATACAATACAATTGCACATTTCAAAGCACTTTACATGACCTTTAAAAATGTTCAATGACATTTTGTATGTCACAGCTCTGCTATTCCTCTAACTGTGACCAAGGTCTGTGATATAATGTTGAGTTTGTCTTTTCTCTGCTTTAAAATACAGCCTTCGGTATAATTCAAATGGGTCCAGTACCTTTTGTGTTTAGTGTCATGCGTATGATCTGCTCTGTGCTGGCATATGGGACCATATGCTGCAGTGGCGTTTTATGTAACAATAATGCAAAACCAGACCTTTTTAAGTATAATGGAAAATACAAAAAAAAATGTCCAACAAAGGATGTTTTAGCCAACATTTTTGTGAAACTGCAAAAACATACTTTAACATACGTTAGACTGAAGTTTCTAGGTAAAACAAACACTACGAGGCAGTGTGCAACACCAACACCAGATATATACCACAAAAAAAAAATTCACAACCTCTGACTTGTAATTTAATAGGTTTGCCTCGCCTTTTTACATAGTGAGTTTGGTAAAGTTTGGTTAAGCACAGAAAACCACGTGATTGCAAGTGCACTTTTCCCTTACCCCTACATTTTAAAATACTATGAGCTAGGTTTAGGGGAAGGCTTATGTCAGTGGTTCGCTGATCTAGGTAATATTTACAACAAGCCTCTGCTTCTCATGGACGTGTATCTAAAACAAACACCAAATTTCAGATTGACAGAAATGTTGAAATGACCTCAAGTGGATTGTCATCTGAAACATGCCACAAAACATACCTGGAGCAATGTATTTTACTTCATGCTTCGGAAAAATGTAGAATGAGACATGTATTTTCAATGAGCCTGTGTAATCCCCCCAGTCCTACACCACACTCAACCCACTCCGAGTTGGGATCCAGTCTGCGTTTCTTCGTATGGAATGTCGGTTGCTTTAACAAGGAGGCTAAGGACCATGACCTCTAGCGTCTGTCGCTAGAGCATCATTTAGAGGTCAGAGAAGTGAGGCTCACCTGCACAGCACTTAACTAGCTGGCCTCTGTTACACTCACCCCCCTAAACCTCACTCCCATCAGAGTCACGGCAGTGTGACCCCACCAGTCTTACACCACCCAACTCGCTCCGAACTGGGATCGAACCGGTGATTCTTTGTATGAAAGTCGGTGGCTCTAACAAGGAGGCTAAAGTCCACAGCCTCTAGCATCTGTGCATCTGTCCCTACGCATACAGTAATCAATTTAGGACAAAGCTTGTGAGAGAGTGAGACCAGTGATCCTTGCATGCATGAATTATTGCACATTATGACAAGTTTTGCTTTCTAACTATATACAAATGAAAATGTGCTAGATATAATACAGTTTTACAATCAGAATTGTAGTATTATAAAGTACTATAACGTTTATTAACTGGCGAATTACATGATCTAGTGGGTCTCTGTCATCTTTAGTGTGCATGTTCGTGATTTCAGGAGGCGTGGCTTTGGACGGCAGGGGAGGGACTGTGTTACAAATATTATGCTAACCGGTTAGGATTTAGGCAGATCACCTACTGCACCTTGAACAACACACTCTATAACTTACACCTTCCTTAAAAAAAAAAAAAAAAAAGAGCATAAAAAAAGATCTTCCGACCCCAGAGCTATACATGCTGTATATACAGATTATTGTAAATTATTAGTTTAAAGTGATGTGTTTGGTATTTTTGTCTTGTTAGTTACGTAATATCACAGTTCATTGAGACAATGCCCATTTCTTTTTCATCCATGCCTTCAAAATACGAGAATACTTCTAGCGCAGAAATGTAAGGCTCTGACCTGACATCTTCATTTCTGTCTGTTCCTGTGGGAAGTGCATTCTCTCATCGAGTGTGTTATTCAAAGTTACTACAAATTAATTTTAATTCAGCAATAAATTTTTTAATAGCTAATTATATAAACAAAAAAAATTACTTGTTTACATTTTTTTTTGTTCAAAGTCAAATATTATTACTTATTTTATGTTCCACTAAAGCTTTATTTATTAATTAGAAAAGTAATATTATTACATAACTCGCATAACTTGTTATTATAACTATATTATAACTATAACTTGCATTATACAGTAGTTGCCTGTTTGCTGACTATAGGCCCTATCATACACCTGGCGCAATAAGGTGCAAGTCGTGCTGGTGCGAATTGTTGCTATTTTCAGACCAGCACAACAGTAATTTTTTACGTTTTGCACCACATTTTTTTAAGTGAAGTTTATTTATAAACAAAATTCGAGAGGATCACGTGATTATGATTGAACATGGCTGATTCTGCATTAACTATGTATGATCAACCAATCAGATGTTTCCTAACCCACTATAAAGAGCCAGGATTTCTCACTACAGTCATCTTCGATTTGAAGAATCAATCGCCAGCAAACAGATGCTTTGAAAGCATCCTACTTCTACAGCTACTGCTACAACTACGGCTACAGCTACAACAACTGCTAAAAGCCACTGTTACAACTACTGCTACTGCTACAGCTACAACAACTGCTAAAGCTACTGCTACAACTATTGCTACAGCTACAACTGCTAAAGCTACTGCTACAACTACTACTACCGCTACAGCTACCACTACAACTACTTCTACAGCTACTACAACAGCCAAAGCTTCGGCAAAAACAACAAAAAACAATGACAACAACAATACTTCTACCACTTCATCCACAACAATAGCTACAGCTACTACCCCATCAAAATGGACATCAGCAACAAAAACAACACCAATAACAGCAACGACAACAGTCCCAGCCAAAACAACAATAATCCAGAGGACCACACACCAGTTCATCCCACCTTCCCAGAAGAGCTCGCAGCACCCAAACTCCCCATAGCACCGCAAAGCTCACAAACAGAGCCAGGGGACGCCATAAGAGGCCGTCGCACCACACGCTCAACTACCAGGCTTTTTCATACAATATCATCTTCTCCACCCACATACAGACAGCAAATTACATCTCCTACCTCATCTTATGCTTCCGCTTCATCCTTCGTCCGCCGAACCACAAGAATCACAGTACCGGAACTCCGCAAACACCTTGCAGACCTCGGCATTCATGCACCCAGGACCCTCCATAAACCGGAACTGCTCAAACTGTATACCAATGCCACTTCGGACTTCCATCCATCACTCAGCCCTCATACAAGACCTAACACCCGGAAAACAAGCAGCCGACACACCCCCTACCTTCAACCCACCCACAATCAACCAGAAAAAAGGAAATCCAAAACAAAACGCGTTTCCAGCAGCTCACCTTCAAGACCACACCCTCAGGAATCCCAGTCACCCCCAATTACGTCACACCATCAGGACTCTAACCAAGGACTCCCCACTTCCCTTCATTTCTCTTCTCTTTCTCTTGGCCTCCCGTCCCTCCCTCCAGTTCTCCTACTAGTCCCCTCATTCAATATTTGCAATAATTTTAACCTTGGCAGATGCCAAAGAAATCCCTGCAAATACCTGCATGTTTGTTCTTCTGCCGTGAGGCTCACGCAACATTAATCTGCCCAATCTTTAGATTGTTACGAAAAAATTGTACTCTTTATTATTTATTTTCTTTATTGCGCATTGCATATGCCTCTTTTTTTGGCCCGCCTTCCTGTTTTTTTTTGTGTCATCCCATAGGTTCCCATTCTGGCGTGATTTCGCGCTCTGATTGGCTGCTGGTTTTGGAGGCCTGTATAAAAAGGAACATCCGGCAGGGTTCGAGGAGCTCATTCGTGTTGCGACCGTGGCTGGGAGTGGAGCTCCTGGATTCCCTTACCCCTCCGGCCGATGACCAATATTCAATCTTGTTACCTTTGTTCATACGTTTAATCTTTTTGAGAGTTTTGAGCTTGTAGGGGTGGCATGCCTATTTTTTTATTACTTTTGACTATGTTTATGTTTAGGGAGAAAGGTAAGCTTCCTTTATTTTTCTTTAAATATTTATAGGTAATTTAGTTCCTTTACTTTGCAGATTTTTTTGTTTGTTATTTTGGCCTGGGGTCACCCTGAAGAGATGCTCACTTAAAACTGACTTTTTCTACAATAAATCTATTCAATTACTCTCAACTGAGTGTCCGAGTTTGGTTGTCGACCGATCTTTTGTCTTGGGTTTTTGTTTTGTTTGGGAAATCCACCACCCCAACACATTAGTTTTTTTTTTTTGTTTATTATGCCAATGTTGTTTTCCCCTAGACGTGGGGTGTAATAAGATCAAGTATTCAATTCTTTTTTAAAAACTACCTGTCGACTTCAGTGAATATTCCTCATCTCACCTCTGAGCTAAATAATCATCCTGATACTAACTTCTCTGAATTTCTCATTTCAGGTCTAACTCACGGATTCCACCCAGGTGTTTCAGCCTCTCCTGCATACAACCTCTGCTGTCCTAATCTTCAATCGGCAACGCCGAACCAGAAACAGTCGATCAGCTAACCAAAAAAGAAACTGATAACTACTTTATGATCAGGCCTTTCGCAGCCCCGCCGTTTGATACGTATCACATTAGCCCAATAGGCATTGCGACCCAAACATTTTTCTGGTAAAAAGCGCCTTATAATCGACCTCTCCGCGCCGCATAACTCTATTTTCCCCAGCATTAATAGCACTATCCCGCTAGATGAATATTCGCTCAATTACCACAACATAGACTAAGCCATATCACAATCCACTGGCCGCAATGCCGGGCTAGCTAAAGTCAACATTACATTCGCCTTCAGTCATGCCAATCGACCCAGACTTCTGGCACCTATTTGGCATTCGCTGGTGCTCCAAATTGTACTTCGCAGTCCGGTTAACTTTCGGCTGCAAAAGTAGCCCCAAAATTTTCTACATGCTCTCAGAAGCCGTATGTTGGATACTTTCCAATAATTACAGAATTCCTTACCTCATACCCCTGCTAGATGAATTCCTCATCGTCTCTCCTCTGTAGTCACCTCCAAACAAACATTTAGAGATCACCCAAAAAGTTTTCGTTGACCTCGGAAGTCTTCTAGCAGAGGAAAAAAACCTCCAGTACCAGCACTTCCATCGAATTCCTGGGCATTAATTTAGATTCGAAAAATCTCCAAGCATCCCTTCCAAAAGAGAAAATTGACCGCATCACATCTCTTTGTCAAATCTTCCTTGAAAATCAATCATGTACCAAACGCAAACTCCTCTCCATTCTCGGTCATCTAAATTTCGCCATGTGCATCATCCCTCAAGGCCGCCCGTTTATTTCGCATCTGCTTCAACTCTCCACCACAGTTCCCGGTTTAGAAGACACAATCCTTCTCTCTAAACCCAGTCGCAACGAAATCAGCTTATGGATTTTTTTCATTAAGCAATGGAATGGCTGTTCCTTTTTCTACAGCGATCGTATAGCATCGCCAGTAGATATTAATTTATTTAATGACGCCGCCCCTTCAGTCGGTTTCGGGGGATTTTACCAGGGCCGTTGGTTCGCGTCATCCTGGCCCCCCCGAATGTTGAAAATTCCACAAAACGAATAGTCATCCGCACTTTTCGAATTATATCCCATCGTCGCCGCAGTCATCCTGTGGGGTGACGAGTGGTCCGCCTCCAGCATTCTCATACGCAGCGATAACGAGGCTACAGTGCAATGTATTAATAAAGGGCGCTCGCTCTCACAGTCACTCATGCCCTTTTTAAGACGCCTCATTTGGATAGCAGCCAAAAATCAATTCAATATACCTGCTGAACATGTACCATGCTGCAAGAATCAAATTGCTGACTCTTTGTCTCGTTTTTCTTTCCAGAAGTTTCGGCTATTGGCGCCAGAAGAGGATCATTATCCAACACATGTTCCTCACTATTCAGAGATGACATTGCCTTAAACCACCCTTTATATCACTTCCGAGAATCCTCTATTTTTCTCATTCTTCAGGCAGTCGCCCCTAGGACTCCTCAGTCATATCTCTAAGCGAATTCGAAGCTACCTAAGGTACCTAAGCGGGATTAAAATTTTCACAAATTGATACACGGGTCCCCTTCAGATGCCATCACAAATTCTCAAACCACCCTCCTTATCAAAGGCATACAAAAAAAACACCTTTCCCCCGATACCAGACCCATTACACTCCACATCCTCTCTAAATGCATTAACACCCTACGCAAAGGATATATTTCCACTCATACAGCCCGCACACTTGATGCTATGTTTACACTAGCTTTTTTGGGGTTTCTGAGATAACTTACAATAACATCTCTTTTCAATCCCTCAATCCACCCCACCATATCTGATCTAACCTTGCTGGATAATATAACTCTGGCTTTCTTTATTAAGCAAAGCAAACAGATCAGCTACGCAAAGGACATTCTATTTACATTTTCGACATCCCCTCACCCACACACACATTCCAAATCCTCTTAGCATTCTTGCACTACAGGAGATCACAAGATCATAAGCCCCTCGCCTCACTTTTTACTGACGACGCTATCCGTCCAGTAACACGTTTCTGGTTTCAAAACCGCATTCTCCACATTTTAGGCTTTCCCAACGAACCATTCTCTGCACACTCATTCAAGATAGGAGTAGCCACTACAGCAGCTCACAACGGCCTCTCCCAACAACAGATACAAACTCTCGGTCGTTGGTCCTCTAGCGCCTTCAAATCAAACATTCGCCCAGCTGATTCTCAGTAGCCAACATCAACTTTTATGAATTCTAAGCAGCACAAATCCGTCTGTTCTCCCTAAAACTTCCGTCCTAATTCCATAAGACAATTAGGTATATATTTTTCTCCATCACACTCCCCGCAATAATACAGCCGCAAAGGCTAGCGGGAGCACATATCACTTCCATACTGACCACAATCACACCTCTACAGCAGCTACATTTAATTACAGTACATAGTAACAGTAACAACGCTCTAGAAGCTATACTGTATTATACCCATCCATTACACTATCACATCGACTCTGTGAGCTTTAGCTGAGCTCACACCATATTACGATGAACCAGAACCAACGTTCCTGTGGGAGTTCACACAACTCTCCAAACTGCTGAGTTGCACTCACTCTTCACACCACTGCAGCAACAGTGTCAGTCTAACTTCCCACTTTTATCCACTTCCATCATAACTTTCTGCAAGAGCACACATAACACTCCAGACACTGTTCACCCATGCACCTCTGCATCCGCAGAGTCGCTCTGCCGAGCCTCATTTTCCCTCTGCACCACTGATGCAATAACATGCTCTGCCTGTGTTCACATACACTTCAATTTTGTCATTTTCTACAAACACACTCCCTAGCATTTCCACAGTAGTTAAAAGTCTTTTCAGAAATGTTCTTTCCTTCCTATACTGATGCCCATCGCACCGCTGCAGCCGTAGAGACGATCCACCAAGCTTTATTCCCCTCTACACCACTGCCACAGCAGTGATGCTCTACTGAGCTCATATGCACTTTTATTTAGTCATTCACTACTGATACACTCCCCAACTGCCAAAGCAGTTAAAATGTCTCTGTGGAGGTGTATTTCCCTTCCAATATTAACTTCCATCGCACCTCTGCAACAGCTGAAAATGAGCTGCATTCCCCTCTACACCACTGCTGCAGCAGCGACGTTCTGCCTGAGCTCATGTACACTATCACACATTCATACCACAACTGCCCCCCCCCCCCCCCCCAGCACTGCCAAAGCAGTTAAAATGCTTCTGTAGAAGCGTATTTTACCTTTTATTATTGACTTCCATCACACCTCTGCACAACAGAGACGCTCCGCTGAGCTTCATTCCCCCTGCACCACTGCTGCAGCAGTGACGCTCTACTCTGCTCTTCCACAGTAGTTTATACACCTCTGTGGTCGCATAGTTACCAGTAAATAATTCCATAATACTGACACTCACAGCACGTCTGCAGCAACAGTGACACCTTTTTATACATACACCAAGCAGCTGGATATTGCATATGATATTTATAGCCTTTTTGGGGGGTTCTTAAAATACGCGGCTGCTGTCCCAAGCAGAGCATATTTTTGGGAAGTTCTCGAGATCTACATGAGCTTAAAGCTCCCCTCTAGCCGTGCAAATGGAAGGGAGCCCAGGGCTCAAGGACCTTTTAAGCTCAGGGCTCTCTCCCGGGACAGCATGCCAAACTTGCTTTATAATCAACCATCAGCTAAGTGTGAACTCTTAAAGTGAAGTTTATTTATAAACTAATTTCGAGAGGATCACGTGATTATGATTGAACATGGCTGATTCTGCATTAACTATGTATGATCAACCAATCAGACGTTTCCTAACCCACTATAAAGAGCCAGGATTTCTCACTACAGTCATCTTCGATTTGAAGAATACCCCCCCACACACACATACCCCCCCTCCACCCCTTCCACCACTACTCCGCCAACTCTCTTTTCTTAGGGCGGCACGGTGGCCCAGCGATTATCAATGTGGCATCACAACAAGAAAGTCACCGGTTCTAGTCCTTTAACTGGTCGGCTGTCGTTTTTGTGCGAAGTTTGCATGTTCTTCCCGTGCTCGCCTGGGTTTTCCCCAGGTTCTCCGGTTTCCTCCCACATTTCAAAAAACATGGACTACAAGTTAATTGATCAATCTAAATTTAACATTACAGTCAAACTCTCATCCACCAGCATATCTCTTCATAGCAATCATAAAAGGGGGGAGTTCTCGAGATCTACCTGAGCTCAAAGCTCCCCTCTAGCCCTGCAAATGGGAGGGAGCCCAGGGCTCAAGGACCTTTTGAGCTCAGGGCTCTCTACTGGGACAGCATGCCAAACTTGCTTTATAATCAATCATAAGCTAAGTGTAAACTCTTGAAATAGCAAATTCATTGGCAACCACTTGAGGACTTGAGTGTGCTGGTGTAAAATAGAGGTGTGTTAAGGTGCATCATTGGCATGTTGCTGTTTTGAAGAACTGAAATAGACTGCTCCATTGACCTTCTAAAAAGCAGGTCTAAAGTCCAGCGCAGAGTGTGTTAGTTATGCACCTATGTGGGTTCAAATGCTTACACATTGCCTAATATACACAGAATATTTATACACTTGTTTAACTGTCAGGTTTTGGAGACGTATGCATCACCATATGGAGCATAAGAATAATTATAAGTTATAATGGTAATTTGATAACAATGGGCATTTTTTACTTATTGTTATACCACATTTTACAGGTCCAAGTATATTTCCTTTATAGGCTCTTGTGCAAGCAGACAAACATCTTGTGAACCCCACAGCCCTGCTAGCGTTCATGAACAAAGGTTAATTCTAAATATTTTTATAACAGTTTTTAACAAAATTAGATAAATTGAGCAGCATGAACACATACATATGCTGTTCAAGTATACAATATACATAAAACCGGCACTGTATTTTATTTTATTCCTAATATTGCATGTACTTAATATATGCAAGTATAAAGTTGTTGTTTTTTTAAGGGAACTGCTGTTAAAAGTGAAAATAAATTAGTCTAGCTAACAGCATATTATTGATTCACACTATAAAACATTAAAATATTACATTAAAACATTATTTTTAAACTTAGAAAATACATATTTATAATACTTTTTTATTTTTATTCGAGTAACTTTTAAGATTGTTACTTGAGCAAAAGTTTTGTATACTCAACCCACCTCTGACATCAGGGTCTTCATCAGGGTACATCAAAGGGTTTAAATTTGAAGCATATTGGTCTATAGACTTAAGACTATAGCAGATTGATTCTAACAAGTACATTTTTAAAATAACTTACAATTAGATTTAAGGGAAACTTTAACCATCAGATTTAAACAAAACAGTGCACACACTGCAGGCTCTTCCTCATACCATTGCTTATTTGAGCATCAGATCTCTGTACAAAAACTAATCCACAAACATGATTTGTTTATTCACCATGTGATACTGATGTCTCTCAGGCCTGGTGCAGCAAAAAAAAAAAAAAAAAAAAAAACTGACCCATAAAACTGTAGTGCTGGGACACTTGCTCAGCCAGCGCTCACAAATCAGAGCTAAACCATAAAACTCACTCATAACACTAGTAAACACAGCAATCTGAGCACAGGGAATAGTGTGTTCATAGCAGGCCACCAAACCACAAAGCTAGCTATCAAGGCACGGCCCTGAATAATGAAGCGAATAAAGACACAACAGGAGTATTTCTGAGCGTTCCAGCTGACCATCGCGTCAATAAATCTGATGTGCCCACCAACACTTCCATTAAACTCCTCATTGGCAGCAAAATAAAAAAAATGTACGGCAGCTCAAGCTCACATAACAAGGGCATAGACTCTGGCTGGAGTCGGGATGTGCTGTGCATCCCTGCGCTCACACAGATCAATGAGCGCTCGCCGCAGGCACAAACCTTTGCACCAAAACAAGAGGAAAAAGCAACAACACAATGATTGTTCTGTAAACTCCTGTGACAAGTTGCTTTCGGGTGAAGCTTTCTTCAGAACGGAAATGAAAAACTGGCAAATTATATTTTCATCCGTTTAATACCGCAGACAACAACTGAAATAAAATATTCAAAATAATGCTAAGTCAATATCTAAGATGCCAGGCTCTATTCTAAATAAAATATTATATTTCTGTGCCTATAAATGTACTGTTTGTACTGAAAATCTAAGGTGGCCTTTCTCACAGGCATTCCTTGCATTTTGTTTGTGTCATTTGTATTTGTTTGTTGGGTTGCTGTATGCTATGTTTTGAACTAATAAACAAACAAGAAACTAAACATTTAACTCCAGATTATGGATTTAAACAAACAAACAAATAAATAAATACATACATACATGTAGTAGCAGCTAATGAATGAATGAATGAATGAATGAATGAATGAATGAATAAATGAATGGATGAATGAATAAATAAATTATTGATCGAATGAATGAACGAACGGACAGACGGACGGAAAAATGAATGAACAGATGGAAGAATGAACAAACAAACAAACGGATGGACTAACGAACAGACAAATGGAAGAACGAATGCAAGAATGAATGGACAGACAGAAGGACGAATAGACGAACAGACAAATGGAAGAACGAATGCAAGAATGAACGGACGAACGAACAAAAAACAAATGGAGGGATGAACAAATAGAAGGACGAATGGAAGAACGAACGGAAGGATAAACGAACGGAAGGATGGAGGAACCACGAATGGATGGACAAACAGAAGAAAGAACGGACGGACGAATGGAAGAACGAACGAAAAAAACGAAAGGAAGAATGAACGGAAAGATGAACGAATGGACTGATGAACGGAAGAAAGAATAGAGGGATGAACGAATAGAACGGACGAACAAAAATATATGCATATACAAACAAACTAATCATTGTAGCAGCAGCCTGAGAATGCATGTAAATAAATCAACAGTGAATAAGGGATATGAAAATGATTTAATAAAAACAGTTAACATTTGTATAACATTAAATTAATAAATACAAATGTAAGGATTTTAGGTTAAAATATATTTTTTTACACTTTACTAAAAAAAAAAATTGGAGAACTTCATAAGCAAAATACTATATTAATAACAAGTGTTTTAATCGCTATTATATTGTTTATGAAATGTAAAATCCCAACCTGCATGAATTGCCTTTCCAGTTTCCTTTAGCCTGGGGGTTTGAAGGCTTTTAGAAGAGTATGTATTATGAAAAATACAAAGGGTCTCACTATTATAATCTATAAAACACACATTACACAGTCTCCCTATCTGCATGTCTAGGGCTGAGTGGAGCAGCAAGCATGAAGTCTTTTCAGTCAGCTCAGAAACAGACTTACTGTATTTTCACAATTTGCCAAGAGCCAAGAAACCCTCAGCATATTTATGAAGACTCCAGGGAGCAACAACAGAAGGCCAAGTGAATTTAAGAAACAAACATAAAAGAAATCCCTAAATACAACTGTAAACTACAAGAGACAAAAATGGAAGTTCACATTAAAAGAAGCTTCAGCATGTTAAGAATTCAAAAACCCTTGTTATTAGCGACACCTGTGGCCATTAAGTGAACTGCAGCCAGCGTTTTAGCGCTTGTGCTTACACTAAGCACACTATGTAAGACTTGTTTCATTAAAATATCCAAAAATCACTGGAGCAGTGTTTTATATTTTGGTGACAGTGTATGATTTAAGATGGCACGGTGGCTCAGTAGTTAGCACTGTCGCCTCACAGCAAGAAGGTCGCTGGTTCGAGTCCAATTGGCATTTCTGTGTGGAGTTTGAATATTCTCCCTGTGTTTGCGTGAGCTTCCTCAGAGTGCCCCAGTTTCCCCCACAATCCAAAGACATGCACTTTAGGTGAATTGAATAAACTAAATTGGCCGTAATGGTTGCCTTGTTGAAAAACAGCATATTTTATTTATTCATTCAGAAAGACTCTGAAAGCATGCGTCCGTGACCGAAATGGACAGTATCAGACGTCAAAATGAGACCGATTCAGTTCCACATGAGGTTATTTATTAGCAAATTATATAAATATTACGAACGGAAACATTAGACGAGCATGTTACATTGTAACTGTGTGTCCTAACAACACGCTTTGTGACGAGATACGCAATAATGAACCGTTTGAATGGCTGAATAATGAATGACTGTTTGCACCAGACGAAACACGACAGAAATGTAAATACAGCCATTCAGAAGCACAGAATAAGCACTCACTTACGAAACGATTCCGGTTTAGAATCTATTCAAACTCACATTGTTAGCATTTAGCACCGAATAAAGCACACAAGGTTTACCTGAGGTGATCTGTCATAGGTTTCTGTTGTTCAGTTGTGAGAAATAGAAGCCGTTTCTAATATATCAATGCGAGGTGTTGGTTAGAACCAAAACTCCTTTTAATACTACTAATAATAATTAATTATTATTTATTACTCCTTTTAATACCTTTTAATAATAATTTGTACTGGTTTGTGCTGTTAAAATAAACACTTTATCTATTTTTATTGTTTAGATATTGGCTAATCAAAAAACTTCGGGAGCCGCGGCTTCACTCTCCGATTCAATATTTTCTCCAAATCGCACAAAACAGGTGTCATTCGTTTGTGCTGGATTTGTGCTGTTAAATAAACACTTTATCAGTTTTCGTTATTTAGATATAACACATAATAAAGTATTTGGTTAGAATTTATGCTGGTTTTTACCATAAAAATGAACATCAAATATTTATATTCGTGCACGAATATGTTATTTTTTTTTTGTTTGCTCACAATTTGTGCTCGTTTGTGCTGCAAAAAAATATTATTTGTAGGCCTAAAATAATATTAGATCGTTCAGAGGTCTCTCGACCCCAGTTGCTCCATATTTACTAAAATAGTCTCGTTTGTGTGCGTTTCATTTGTGCTGGATTTTACCTATGAAAGTTTTGTTAGTGCTACTTCTATTATTAAAATATTAAATATTGAATTAAAGATAATGACAATCACCCCACATGTATGATATTCTATAATATTTAAATTTGTTTGTGCTGATAGAATTCTAAGTGAGTGTTATGGGCATATCAAAGGGCAATATTAAACAACAGAGGCATTTCACACCTGTAGTAGCCTCTCTGTGAAAATATAGGGAAAAGAATACAATAAAATAGTATTACACTCGTGAAGAAAAGCATTCAAATAAGTTTTATTTATAATGACATAAATTTGCCCGCCATGTAAGCTTGTAATGTTATTTTTAAACTCTTGGAAAATTACCTGTCGAATAATCTTACGGTATAAATTATAATATTATTAACAATAATAATAATAATAATCAGATAACTAAAGATAACTAAAATATGACAAAATATTACATGTTTGTTTTCTATTAAACTAAATCAAAATGGACAAAATAACATCCTACATTCTGTGCTAAAAACGCACAGTGTTTAACAATTAAGTGAATGTAAATATTTTATATGATTATTATTATTATTAATTGTAATTAATTAATCAATTATTGAATTAAATTTTATTGCCATTTGGACCTTGTTCTTTTACTGTATGACAAACAATACACTCACGAAAACCAAATCATATCTGCAGAAAACGTGTGCGTGTGTTATATAGGCCTGTAATCTACATTTTTCCCATAAAATAAATATTGATTAAATAAGTCCACTAAAGCTGCTTTACTCAATTGATTTAATCAAAAGTATTTATATATATATATATATATATATATATATATATATATATATATATATATATATATATATATATATATATATATATATATATGCTGGCTACTCATGAGACTAAAATGAAGTATATATCGAATAATATGACCGTTAAATTAGCATGAATGACCATGAGATCGAAAGCAAAGCAGGGTTGTAGCAAATTATCTTTATATTGGCCAAGCCCTTTCACTTTAGAAATTAAATCTGTCAAAATAATGGTCGGGCTTCATGCTTTTTCTGATAAAAAAACAAAAAACAAAAACATTTTAGAATAATTTTATCAGCGCAAACAAATTAAAATATTGATAGAATATCATACATGTGGTTCTGCTGGTAAAATCTTTAATTCAATATTCAATATTTTAATAATAGAAGCAGCACTAACAAAACTTTCATAGGTAAAATCCAGCACAAATGAAACGCACACAAACAAGACTATTTTAGTAATTGTGACTAATATTATTGAATGACCTAATATTATTTTTAGGCCTACAAATAATATTTTTTTTGCAGCACAAATTGTGAGCAAACAAAAATAACATATTCATGCATAAATATAAATATCTTGTTTTTTTCCACGGCACAAACCAGCACAAATCTAACCAAATATTTTGGTTATATCTAAAGAAAGAAAACCGATAAAGTGTTTTTACTTTTGTGCGATTTAGAGGAAATAATGGGGCGGGGAGAGTGAAGTCCCGGCTCCCGAAGTGTTTTGATTAGGCAATATCTAAACAATAAAAGTAAAGTGTTTATTTTCACGGCACAAACCAGCACAAACGACCTGTGCTGATTTGAAGTCATTTGAGCAACATGGGGTAAAAAAAGTGACGTCACATGGTCAAAAAATAATGATTAATATCTCAGACCCCAAACCAGCACAAACGTTCATTTTTGTGGCACAAATCAGCACAAACGTAGCACAAACAAATGGCATAGTTTTGGGGTTTATTTGTTTTTATGGGGTGCCAACTTCACGGAGGTTACTGCACTTTTAAAGCCCTCCTTCCACACTATACAGCTGAAAACGCACATTACGTGAACACACACACACACACACACACACACACACACACACACACACACACACACACAGTCTGGCATGTACTGCAGCATATGTGCACGTCTGAGCTTCAGGCAGTCAGCAGGTGCTTTAAGCACAAAACCCCAGAGAGCAGTGCATGTCGGACAAGTTATCAAGGATGTACAGCTAGATCGTGTCTCTCTATAGTCAACTTGTTAAATAGAATTTTAAAAAATGTAACCCTGCAAACACATTAAATACAGGAATAGAGAAAAGAGCGCTCTTTAATTATCAGCTGTCAGTCTGTGCCCGCTCTTTTTTTCCTGGTCATTTCGCATTGCTGTGTAAATGCAGACAATCGGATACGAGTCAATTTTAAAAGATGATGCAAGCTGGTCATCAAAAAAAAAATAAAAAAAATCGGATATGGTCACAAAATCGGAATTGACAATCAAGTTCTGCAGTGTAAATGCAGCCAAAGACAAAAACTCACGCAGATGAGCTGCTCTAAAAAAAAAAATTGACCTACAAAGAAGATTTATGTATTCTGATTCTCATAAATTTTCTATCCATTTGGATTATACTTTTAACATAATTGAACTAATAAGCTTTATGTGTTCTTAGTTAAACATAAATGAAACAAATAAGAACAAGATGTAATAATATCAATAAATCCAATGTGTTCTTCTTATTAATTTAAAACACATTGGATTTAATAAACTGTGCGGAGGAGTATAGAGCTGCATCAATTTTGCCCCAAATATGAAGTAAATCAGTGTCATAGAATTTATCTAATTAGATCGGGCTTTTTCTACAACTAGATATATTTATACTATATTCATATTTTTAACTGAATAAATCTAATAGTACTCAATTTTAAAAGATTTAGGCTGATTACAAGGGATCTGACGACAATTAAAAAAAACCTGACAAATTAGATAAAATCAAAAGGTTACAAACAGTTTATGATAAACTTCATGGTGATATTTTTTGGCTGTGTGGGGGAAAGTTGTCACATTTTTTTTTTTACACTCCCCTTCCCTAAACATCACTCCCATTTGAGTGTCTGCACCAATGTAATGACTTCCATACTCAAACTGCCCCGAGCAGCATTCAAACCAATATCTCTGACATGGAAGAAGATCATTAAATTAGAATCAGAGACAAGGTTCATATCTCTGTTAAGTCCGGTTCTACTCACTTTTGGAAATGTGCACACTAACAAGGATGCTAAAGACCACACATTTAGCAGGCCAAGAGAGTGAGAATTACCTGCACAACTCTTACTATTTGGCAACTCAGCCCTTTAAACCTCATTCCATTTATGGCTCACAGCACTAATGCAATGCCCTCCAGCTCTGCTTCCACTGCTCTAACTTGGATTTGAACCAGTATTTCCAAGATGGGTACTTAAAAGGTAGCTTCAGTTGTTAGTGCACCTCTCAAGGCCAGGGGAGTGAGGTTTACCCACACAGCCCTTACAAGCTGGCCCCTGTTATGCTCAGCTCCTAAACCTCACTCCTATCAGGGTCAGGGCCCTAATGTTAACTCTCTGGTTTTACTCACAAGGAAAATGACAAAAAAAAAAAATAAATGCAACAGGAAAATGACACAATCTACATGGTAAAAAGACAAAACGGCACTAATGTCACACCATTGATTCTACTCACAAGGGAAACATACACATAACACTAACAATCACATCATCATGGAAAAAAAGACTGCCTTAGAAGGCTTGCCAGACAAACCAGATACAAACTGACAATTGCACTGCCTCCAACATGAGAGGTAGGCACTAGAAACAAAGCTCACCTCCTTTCAGGTTATGGCACCAATAATGACCTCCAGCTCACACTGCTCAAAGCAATTCCAACATGGGACGTGGGTGCTAAAAATCACAGCCACTAACATCATGTCAAAGAATTGTCAATGTCAGTACACTAGCTGGGCTAAAGCAATTAAATTAGCCAATCAAAAATATAACAAAAGCCCATCATCCATATTGTACATCCATGCACATTCAGACCCATATTTAAACCAATCTGAAACCAAGTACAGCACAGTAATGTTTTATGTTAAGGGTTCACAACAAATGTTAAAGTGCGCTCAAGTATCACCAGACAAAATAAATTTCTAGCTGTATTAAAATAAAATGCTGTTTAGAGCCCTTATTATGGGTTTTTAAAAATTACCCACTTTTCCCACTGTGTGGATTAATACGAAATGTGTGTCCCTGTTTTTACTTATGGTTAAGAATAGAGCAATATGCTGGTGTTTAACTGCATTGCTTCAATGTACTCCTGCACTGGGCTCACACATTTACTCTGCACTCTGCACTCAACAGACTGGGTCATCGGAACAATCAGCACAGATTAGCATCGTGCTAAGGAGGAGTTTGGGAACAAATGAATCGCTGAACGAATCATATGGGAGTTGTTGGGATAATTAGGTAAAAATAACTGAATATTATAAGACAATGAAAGTGTTTTTAACCCTGTATGCATATTAGATTGTTGTTGGAGACCCCCAAAACCCAAATATGACCCTTTTTAATGCATAATAGGGGCTCTTTAGACAAAGGTGATGTTCATATTAAACAGACTTCTGCAAATATTAGGCTTTAAAGCCCAATGGGCCTTTCAAATAAATGAATACTTTTACTTAGAAAAGAATGCATTAAATTGATTAAAAGTGACAGTAAAATGTTCAGAATTGCTACAAAAGATTCAAAGAATTAATCATGGTCTCCAAAAGAATATCAAGTAATTTTCAACATTGGCAACACTGAACTGAATCAGCATATTAAAATGATTTCTGAAGGACTACTGGACACATGAGGCTAAAATTCAGCTCTGTTTTAAAATAATAAATCAACAACTATTCATAATAATTCATTTGAAAATATTACTTTTACATTTTTTTTGTTTGTTTGTTTGTTTTTAATGTAAAAGCACAAGGCACTTCTTAAAAAAAGTTATACAAATGTAATCTTAATTCTTAAAGAACTGTATGTAGAATAAATGTAACACCTTGAACCCAATATAACTGTCCCATGAAACATCTTTATTTTTAATAATGAGCCCTGATAGTATAATCTGCCATCCTGCTCAAAATATACATCTGGATTTATACCAATCATATTCAGCATATTACAATGCATTCAGCAGATATATAACCAATCCATATTGTCTTGAGAGCAGGATAGAACAAAACATGAGATTATATGTGCATGTTAAGGTTCAAACTCTGGTCACAGCAGCAGTCTGAAAATGCGTGCCATAAACTATTTTAGAAACATTTAAATATTAAAAGTAATAATGTTCTAAAAAAACACTCAACTTTGTGTGATTCAATGATTGTTTTGCTTCATAAAGCCTCAATGTATCACCAGAAAACACATGTATTAATTTTGTTTTGGCTGTATAGACTGTGTTTTAGTGACTGTCAAAGCACTGAGTTGCATTTATGAATCAAAGAATTGGCTAAAACATATATTCTGTAAAAATAGCCACTTTATCACTTCTTGCACTACCCAAGAATCAAGCCATGGCATTGCTAGCACAGTTCTACTATATGAGCAACAGGAAGTCTTTAACTCCTGACATTTGCTCACCCTCCAGACCTGATTAACTTTCTGAGCTTCTGTTAAACACAAAATGATACAGTCTGAAAGATGCATGAAATCGGTAGACATTGACTTCCATTTTTTCCCACTATGAAAAGCGCTATACAAATAAACTTAAATACTATGGAAGTCAAGGGCTACCAGTTTCCAACATTCTTCAAAATATCTTATTTTGAATAGAAAAAGAGGAGCTGAAAGTTTTGGAACCAACTTAGGGTGGGTAAATAATTTGGCATTTTAAAACAATTTGGCATTTGGATTAACTACCTTTTTAACCTTCTAAAAAAAGTCACCTTTATCTAGGATAACCCTTAGGGTGAGCAGATTAACATCTAACTTTAATTTCGGGGTGAACCATCTTTTTTATTTATCTTTGTTGGATGAAAAATGTCATATCCGTTTGTCCTGGCAGTATGCGACTAATCAGGATATGTTATTTTTGTCCCTTTAATGTGCTAAAGTTACTAACTGTGTAGTGTAGATATGTGGCTGGGCTTAAATGGCAGTGCAGAGCAGTGTCACGGTGAAGGCTGTGGCCTCGTTAGCATGTGACCCCGCTTTGGGATGACAGAGAATTAATTGTAGCAACAAGGTCCCGCCAGATCCAAGTTAAATGTTAATCAGGGGGGTGAAAAAGCAGCCAAGTTGCTGCAAAATGCCACTGGGAGTTTTCAGCTGTATGTTAATAAAATGATGTGATTAAAATCACACTGTGTGGGCTAAAAAGGCTGCACTAATTAATTCAAGCAAAGCCATTTATTTATTTACGTTTTTTTTTTTGGACCATTCATTTTTCTTACAGCCACTATAGTGAAAGACTCTAAGAGGCTGATTTCATCCAGGCCTCAGCTGGTCAGTCAGAAGAGACGACATTAGATGCTGAAAATGGCAGTAGTTTTTAGGGATTACCGAGAGTTCATAGAACATGGTAAATGACTTTGTGTACATAATTTTAAACTGTTATAAATGGCTTTTGAAGCACCAGATTTAAGTTTACCAGATTAAAACATTATTAGTATTGCATTTCAGACAACTTAATTGTATAACAAAGTCTTTTGATAAGTGTCTTTTGAGTGTCTACTGCAAGTTTATTAAAATGAATAACTTCTGCTCTCAGCTGACTGATATGTAAAATAAAAAAAGACTTGTCAATCAATATGGTTAGGGTTCAGTGTCTATGGAATGGGAACAGAAATTCATTTCACTAGTCTGCCATCTACTGGAAAGATGCAAAGTTGTTGGCCTTTGGTTGAAGTGAGACTCTTGGAATTAATTATATTAAAATGTTAATTGTGTGCACATTAAATAAATGAATAGTAATTATTATTATTAGCATTTTATTCACATATTATTAAACACTTTTAATACAACTTTTTAAAATGTATGCAAATGTCATATTATGATCTCAAATAAAATAAGGCTATTGTAAATAATAAAGGTTAATTTTGCATTTTAACTTGATTTTGTGTATTGTAGTACAATATGGCTAATCAAGTATTTATTATTGTATGTATAATAGTGTACATAACAGTTGGTTGACTGTCTTTTTATGTAGAAACTTTTAATAGCACACACTAAAAACTGTGTGTAAAATAGGACTGTCTTAAAGATTTTTTTACTAATATTTTTCCAGTATTTTGAATTTTGTACCACATTGCATTGTCTATAATATTGAGAGATACTATTCTGGCAAAAAAAAAATTAAATAAAACAGCACTTTTCCAGTATTGTTCTTTCTTTTAATGCAAAAAGTTAACTCTAATTGCATCTCTAAACAGAAAATAATCACACAACACAACTTCTCCGTGTAAGGCTGCTCACATTTGGCAACCATACATTCATTTCACCGATATTACCCATTCTGTTCTCTCAATCTCAGCCCATTTCTACAAAACATCATCCACTTGTCATTACTACACCTCATTAATGGTTAACCAGATTGGTGTTTAACTACTTCCAAAGACTATATTACCGGATGCATAAAATGATTTTACTACACTAAAGTACGCCTCAGGGTGGTCTTAAAATAGCTGCGCCTCACAGTTGTTCATCTACCGCAACACAATAAACCCATGAAATATTGGGGCAACATAAGGGGTATTAACCTTCAGGCAAACCTTTAAAAACAGCCTCAGTCATGACAAAAAGCCAATTCATTTGAGCCTACAGATGGAATGGATTTGGATCAGAGTCATGACAGAATGTGTTGAAAAAAGCAGTTTTTAAGGTTAGCTTGACCTCTGAGGGGGGAAAAAGGAAAGTCCTAGGCAATCTTATTACACCACTATCCAGTTTTTTTATATGTCAGTCTCTTCTGCCAACCGTATAACATCGCCATCGCTGATTACTGACCTAAGCGAAACGTTATTTCACTTCTGGAGTTGTGTCAAAATGCCTGCAATAAAGAGCAATGTCATGATTATACGCCTCACCCGAATGCAATTGTCTCACGCTAGAAATGCTGAAGCTGCGTAATAACAACATTGTGTTGTATATAATCATTTCCAGATAGTTTTGGTGCCAAATGAACATCGCTAAGCTGTATAAGTCACAGCATGATTTCATTTTATGATGTCAAAATATTGTTCACAGAGTCGCACGCAAAAAATCCATTACATGCGCTTGATGCCCTCGGGGTTATGACGTGATGCATCTTCAAGTAAAGCACTTTAACTGAAATTTTATGGACTATTTAATTTGCATAAAAGTGTAACTTGATGCTGTGACAAAAGAACTTAATCTACTTCCAGGGCAGAGAAATGTCTGTTGCCTATGAATAATAAAGCGAAATCAAGAATTCTGTCATGCTTAGTGGTGAGAAACCAGAAGAGTAATGCACAAATGGCCATAACTATCCATTATGCAAATCATTTCATTTAGAAATAAGTGTAATGGGGAGAAAATGTGCCGTTGCTGGAGAAACATCTAAATGAAATTGATTTGGTGCCTTTGGTGTTGACATAATCATAAATCCAAAATGGAAACCTATCAATACACTGATTGACATCACTATAATCAATAGCATTTAATATAACAATTTAAAAAAATCATATGCATTCACTTCTGACTAAATGACAGTTATGTCAAACAGGGGATCAATTATGCCTCAATGGAAATAGGTGCTTCAGCCAACATTTTTTAACCGTAGAAACACTTCTACAAACATTTGACTGTAGTTTCTAGATAAAATGAATGGCAGTATGATGGCAACATTTTTTGTTCTTTACTAATGATATTTACAGGGCCATATAAATGGTCATTTTTTTTTAAACATTTTGCCAAAAATGTAGACTGAGGCATGTATTTTCAATGAGTCTGGTTTGATTCATTTTAATTAAAAATACAAATGAGTGTGAAGGTCCGCATAATGCTTACAAAAATTTAAATTGCAAAATGTAAATGATATTTTAAACATTGTAAATTCAAAAAAAACAAAAAAAAAACAGGGTATTCAAAGAGTTTTCAGCATAAGATATTTCCATTGTAAAACAGTTGTCAAATGTAAAATATGTATTATTATATAGTTATACCCCACACACCATGATAAACCACCTTACTGAAATGCATGGTTGGTCTCTGAGAACATAAAAGACTGCCTTCTTAAATTTGACTGCCCATCTCAGTTATTTGAGATTGAGTTATTGTTAGATCAGCTTAATTTTTAAAACTCTGTCAAAAAAATAGCAAAAATATCAAACATGTCAAATACTCTGGGACATTACTCCTGTAAAAAAATTAAATACAATAATAATAATAATAGTAATAATAAAAAGGTTTCTATCAGGCATCCATTGTTGGTTTTGGTATCCCTTTATCCACCAATTTGCAAAACATAAATTGGGCTCCTTGTTATTTTTTCAATGGATTTCGACAAGCAGATTAGAGGCCTTTCAGCTTGAAACTGCTGCTAAACTCAAAGTGCTTTTCATGAAAAACACTTGGAAACAATCTTGGCTAGATTACTATAATTATATGCTGTTTAAAAACAAGGTGTTCCATTTGGTGTCCACATCAAATTAACTGAACAAAAGTGATTTTATATAAAATTATCCTTTTATATCTCCTTTTTTAGACTTATATTTAGATTAGGAAGGGAGTCCTCAGCCTATCTATCTTAAATGACCATCTATGCCCATCTTTTTTATTCCTATTATTTATTCAATTACTTATTTATTTTTTACTGAAGGTTCTACAGCTGTAGAAATACAGATCATGTCAGGTCAACTTTAAAGGGTTCCACAGTTCAAGGAATTTCTGAAACATCATGGAATTTTAAAAGGTATATTACAGACATTGAAAGTCAGAGATTTGTTGTTTAAGTCATGGAATGTCAAAGATTTTTGCTTGCCATTTGAAATTGTACATACAATTTATGAAAATGTACTGTACATTCTCTTGAACTTTTTTTAGCACTGTTTAATGTGTTTTACCTATTGCCAAGCTGTATCTTGACTGAAATCTTGTGGTGCCTGAAGCTTACGGAGTTCCACTGCTTACAAAGGTCATCAAAACAAAAAGTGGTAAATACTGTATCTATAAAGTTAGCTAACTAGTTATATAAATATATATATAGCCTACATTAGTTATCATAATTAGTAACTGAAAATAGTTAAACATATAGCGAGATGTTTCTGAAAGATGACTCCTGAATCATCAATGTTATGGGTTAACTGAAAAAATTGACCTGGCCATCTAATTAAACGCATCAATTCAATCTAAGTTTTGGTACAGCTTTGTTTTAGTTTCCAGCTTTTTAGTCAGGAAAAAGTCAGAAAATTTGACTTTTGGCTTAGAGTGGGAAACCCTGACTTTATTTTTGTTAAATACAACTTATAAGTAAATGGGACATGGCAAGCCCTCATCTCTGTGTCAGACTGACCTGTGATTAAAACATAATGCTATGTGAAAATGTGGATGTGTCTCATACTTTAAAAGGTCTTCAGTAATCTCTCCCAAAGTGCTTATTCACTTTGGCAACAGAAATGTAAATCACTAGATTAACCACAAAATACTGTTCCTTGTACTCCATCTGCTTTAGCCTCATCTCCACCCTCCCCTCTGAGTCTTGGTAGAGGATGGAGAAACTCACACCATCAAAATCATATGATACCGTGTCTTGATTGACTTTCGTAATGACAACAGGAGCGCTGACACACCAAAAAGGCTGCTTGGCTTCGTCCCATACAGTAAGGCTGATCATGCAGCAGTTCTGGAGATGACAAATAATTGATTAAATATCATTAAAGTTATTTACCTAAATGGTGAAATAAAGTATCATAGAGTTGTGATGTACCTTGATAGCTCCATGTAAAGCTTCCGTTTTCCAAGGCAAGCTGACATCACTAAGCAGATGAGCATTTGGGCATCTGTTATTCTCACTGATCAGTTTCAGTGGAACGAAACCATCAGAAATCTGGTCTGGACAGAAAACATGGAGGTATTATGAAATATGGTACTTTGTGGTTGTCTACCAAAAATATTAGATAGATAAATGTGTACAGCCCATTTATAAAATAAATGTTTTAATAAATTTCTCATTGAATATAAGTAATATATGTTGGTGTGTTTGAACAAAACAGATTTATTACACAAATATATTTGTTTAAAAAATATGTCACCAAACATCTTTAGAAATAGAAAGATAATACAATTAAATTCAAGTGAAATCTTGCTGATTTACACTAAAATGTACATATTTCTTGTTTTTCTTGAGTTGTCCCATTTAAAATTTGTGATTTTACTTGCCCAACTAGACAAGCAGCCTGATTAAAATGGTGATTAATGCAGATTAACTATTGGTGGTTTCTAAATTGTCCATTTCAATGCATTAAATAGCACAATATCTAAAAACAAATTTTTACTTGGTTTATATTGGTTGTGTTTTATTGGCTATTAAAATGTGTTTATTATTATTATTATTATTATTATTATTATTATTGTTATTATTATTATTATTATTCTATATTATTATAAATTAGTAAATCATATATTTACAGTATTACATATTGAATATAAATGCAATTTGAAATGATTGCTTTCTATTTTAGAAATATCTAATAAAATCAAAATAACATTAAACTATTTGTTTATTCATTCCTGTGACGACAGTTGGTTGATCAAAAAACATTTCTGATTATTTTCATATAATACTTGTTGATACACACTTTCATTTTAAATTATTTGATAATTTAAAGGGATATTTCAAAGTGAACATTCCTTCATCATTTAGTCACCCTTCACTTGTCAGAGACTTGTTTTAGATTTGTTCTTCTCTGAATACAAAAAAATATATATTATATTTTGATGGAATGTGGACACCAATTAACCAAATGAAAGAAACTAAAATAAATGGAACCATTTGAGGGTGAGTAAATAAGGAATAATTAATACATGCATTCTAATAAGTTTTCATATACCTTTTACAACGATCAAATGATAAGATCACAATTAGATACCAAACAATACATAATGTAGAAAAGTCTGTTGGTTTCATACATTTTATAAAATATGTGTAAATGATACTATTTTACAAGACATTTAGTTGTCAATACATGAAAGTCCTACAAGAGGGTTAAAACAGCTGAATTGTGCCTACTTGAAGACGCTAATGATGCATTATTGAGAATCTAGTGCCATCTACTGTTGAGTACCTGGCACCATCAGCTGTTAAGGCATCTCAGCAAAATGGTTTAATAAGATGCTTATGCTTATATAAGATGTCCTATAAACTAGATGGATGTTTATTAACTAAAGTATTACTTTAATGCAAAGTGATCTGATCCTGTATTTACCTCTCCTGCAGAAGAGTTGAGAAAAGCGGTCAGACATGAGGACTCTGGCTGTGTTGTGTAGTTCAATGTAAGCAGTGTATCCATGAAGACCAAACTCAGGATCCACGTCATCAAAGAAAGCTCTGACTCTGGCTTCTCTATGTAAACTGTAAAGCAAAGAAATAGACTTTTGACTACAAATCGGTCAATTTATTTTATTTTACACTAAAAAGCATAGTGAAGTATGGCAGTAAAACAGACAGCATAACAGCTGATGAGTCAGAGCTGGGCACAATTTTCAACTGTACCAGAAGATGGAGTTATTAGACCATAAAATTACACTGACAGCACTGCTTATCTGACATTTAGGTACTAGGTTACATATAAAAATAAATACAGAGAGAAAGGACAGATAAAGTGAACCATAGTTATTTAGCAAACTAAAATACAAGAAAGTAAATTGCTTTTGAGATTAATATGAAAAGCTGCTTAAATATATATTATTTTGTGTTCAAGAGAAGAAATAACTCTGGTAGATTTGAAACAAGCAAGTAAATGATTGCTGAATTTTATTTTTGGGATTACCAAACCTTTTAAATGTAGCTAAAGAAAATGGTCTTCTGTAAAAGCAAAAAAAAATTATTTTCAAGTTTTTGAAAATTATATAAAATGACAAGAGAAAATATAAGAATACCTAACAGAAGGGTGAAGACTTCTTTGCACAAGTAAGTGATTGTGCATGTTCACAATGACAAAAGCAATTTGCAATTGGTCCTGTACAGAAACACAGAGAACTGTTATTATTGTTGATCAAAACTCAAAATCAAAATTAATTCCAAAAATCAAATCACACAACAAAACTCTATCTTGAAAATATAAATGCAAAAAATCAACTAAATTTAAATCATTTATAAAAATTTGCAAAAAGTTAAAATTAAAATATAATTAAGCTTAATCAGTTGAAATGCTTTATATATTACAACCTGTATAATATGTTTACACTAATGATTATATGTATTAAAGGTTTTGATATTCTTAATTCACATACATTTTAAAAAACAAATAAATAAATAAATCGTAGTAAAATAGGGGAAAATTCTATATAAAAATTAATTTAGTTACTTTTACTTCATTGCACTGCCAATACAGTACAAAAATTTCCATACTACACATTCATATAGAATTTAGGGGAAATATTTTATAAAAAGAACGTTTACAATTGTGTTTATTTGAAGTAGAAAAAAAATATATATATTAGTTATTTTTATTTTTATAATTTTTTTAAAAGTATTTTTTATGTCACTTATAATCAATAATGCATCACTCTTGATTAAAAGTAAAAAAATAAAATAAAAATAAAACACACAAAAGCGCACTAAAAAAAGGTAAATAAGACATACTGCAACAAACAAAACAAATGCATATTCAAGAGTTTACACTTAGCTGATGAATGAAAACAAGCGCGTTTGGCATGCTCTCTCCCGGGAGAGAGCCCCGAGTTTAGAAGATCTTTGAGCCCGGGACTCAACACCTGTTTTGTCGGGAGAGGGGAGTCTGAGCTTGGGTAGGTCTCGAGAGCTCCCCCGAATTCATTCGTTCGGCCTATTCCTTGATTAAAGGGGTTGCCATGGCGGAATAGACCGCCAACTGTATTAGCATATGTTTGTGCGGTAAATGCCTAGTACTAAAATTCTCATATCCATTGCCAATTTAGTTTATTTAATTCACTTTTAACGCATGTCTTTGGACTGTGGGAGAAAACCGGAGTAGTCAGGGGAAACCCACATGAGCACGAGGAGAACATGTAAACAAAACACAGAAATGCCAACTGGCCCAGCCGGGACTCAACCAGCAACCTTCTTGCTGTGAGGCAACAGTGCTAACCACTGAGCCACCGTGCCATCCTATCCTGGATTAATCTAGAAAAGAGAGGAGGAGTGGGGATGGATGGGAGGATTCTTCAAAACAAAGATGACTAAGGTAAGAAAATCTGGCTATTTATTATGTGTTTGGATTTGCCTGATTGGTAAATCATGTGACAACTAATGTGGGTCAATTATGTGTGTCACTGTGGTCAATTATAACCATGTGAAATTAGTTTATAAATAAACTTCACCTAAAATATGTCCCAAAAAGCTAAATCAAACAAATGAAATGTCACAAAATGCATGTCTTTTTTTTCCACAATACCTTCCAGAGTCCAAAAGTTATGCCTTGTCCAACATACACCATCTTGATAACCTTGTCTGAAACAAACAGCTCACTGCATTCACCTTGAACCTTTACTGTGGCCATAACAGATTTCCAGCCCGGCCTGAAAGACAAAACTGAATCAACAACATCAGGCCGACTCATTTATGCAGAAGTAAAAGTTTAAAGCAGGCAACTACCACACACCTGTAGGCAGCAGGACAATCGAGGGGCACCAGCGCCACGCCGTTAAGCTCAACAGAGGTGATGTGGTTGAAGGGAGGCCAGTTGACAGTGCCCCAAAACACAAATCCAGCCGTGCTGCTGAAGGAGGCATGAGACTGCTCAAAGGTGCTGCGCCGTCCTCTCCCATCAGTCACTGTGATCTGCCATGAAACGCACAGACTCCTGCCAGACACACATGACACAAAGCCCATCTGACACCTCCATGTTCAGATCAGTTAAGGCCAGAGCCTTTTTGAAGAGAAAGACCAAGTGGGGAGTGCGATGATAAAACATCAGTGTACAAAAATGTATAAGATAAGAGTTTAGGCTAGTGGAAGTAATGATTGAATTGTATAGTAATATTTTGCTATGATAACTGTCAGTTGGAGATTTTTTAAACATGAATGAATGAATGAATAAATGAATGAATGAATCAATGAATCAATCAATCAATCAATCAATTAATCAATCAATCAAATCAATCAATCAATCCAACATTTTTTTTATCTATACGCCGTTTTAACTCATTTATTATTAAATATATTTCATTAGCTTGTAAAGAAACAATTGAATACACTTTAAATAGATCTGTCAACAATATATCGACTTTTCGTGCAATACTTGGAGATGACCTTAATAATTTTTGCCATCGTAATATATATTTACAAATTCACAAATAACGTTAAAGCCATTTTACAATGACATTTATGTTCTACCTCACCGGTGTCAGAGTTTATAATTGGCTGTTTTCGTAATAGAACATTTAATAGTCAATTTAAGAGGACATTTACCTTTTTAACATCAAATTGTAGAATCTAAATAACCTTAAGAATGTTAAGTGTTTTAAAGTGTTGATGGCTATTTGCATCATTATGCTGTTATAGAATCATTACATAATCAGTGTCATAAAATGATCTCAAAATGACAATAATGTTGCTATAGCAACGATTTCTGTGACAATATATTGCACAACAAAAAATTCTTATCATGACAGGCCTAACTTTAAAGTGGTTAAAGTTTTAAAAACTCCCTGAAAAAGAATGAATGCAAGAAAATTGCTGCAATGAAATGCTGAAATATTTAGACAGCCTTTTTATATATATATATATATATATATATATATATATATATATATAATTATATATACATATACATATATACACACACACACACACACACACATTTTTTTTGTTAAAGTTTTATGCTGAGAATATGTTGCTTTTTTATGCTGAGAATATGTGAGAGATTGCTCACTCTTAAATAAAAAATGTACTCATTATTCACTCACCATCAAATGATTCAAAACCTTTTTTTAAAGTTTCATTTGCTATTCAACACAAAAGAAGATATTTTGAAGAATGCTGGTTCCTGACACCCATCAACTTCCATAGTAGAAAAAAAAACAAATAATATGGAAGTCAATGGTTACAGGTTTCCAGCTTTCTTCAAAAATATTAACTGTTCAATAAAAGAAAGAAAGTCAAACAGGTTTGGATGACATATGATGACATATGGATGACAATGATGACATAAATTTAATTTTCGAGTCACCTATCCCTTTAATATGCAAGCTGATAAAAAGATAAATACATCCATACACATATAGACCACTGGGACTAATGGAAAGCAGTGAGTAAGTGAGTTTAACTTATTTGAAGGATGTTCAGTTTAACTAGAAAACAAACAAAATGCATTAAAAAAAGGTTAAACAATCAAGGGTTTATTTTTTTTCCTTGTTTCATATCTAAACAGTACTAAAATACAGAGTGAACAGTAATTTATTAATTCATAATTAATAATTGTGCAGGTACTGTTAATAACCTAACTGCACTGATTAAAAGCAGGGAAATGCATGCTCTGCCAGAACTCAAGCTATAATTGTAATGTTCAAATGAATTCAGAAAGAAGCAGGGCATTAGGATGGGAAAATACCTAATATGATGCATCTTGTGCGGGCAGTGGCACCATATGATATTAATTAAAGCTGTACGCCGAGCTACAAGCAGACTCCCATAGAGATTAATAGCTGTTGTTTGTGTCTGAAAGTCAGTGGAGATGATTATTACCGAAGTAAATCTCATCCTCCGGTGTCTTTGTAACTGGGAAACCTATGGGGATTTGTCTGGGCAAGAGGTAGGGGCCAAGCAATTTATTTCTACAATTCACCCAGCCTTCTGAGGGGACCACAATTATTTTCATTCCCCCTGTATGCCACACGCTACTTGAGTCGAAAAATTGAGTGGCCCGGCAGCTCTAATCAGAGGTTAAGACAACAGCACGCCGCGGCCTGCAGATCATCAAGCATGTTTCCGTATCCCATCGCCCAGGAGCACAGAGCAAATCTAAGACGCTGACTCTCACACTCACCTTTAATAAGCCTAGACACTGCAGGAGGGAAAAACACACCCTGGCATATATTTGACAGGGAATATGCCATCTTCAACAGATCAGATGGGTCACAACGAAGACGTTATTTTGACTACAAAGTCTTCTTGTGTATTACTGAATGTACGAGTGTAGAGAAGGAGAGATTAAAAAAAATACATGGTAGTTTATTCATGTTTATATAAAGACATGTATAGATTGATAAAATTAATACTTAAAATTAATACATTTAAAAAAATTTAAAATGCTTATTTAAAATATGCAAAAACCACAATTATTTAGGTGTTATTATTTAGGTAACTTAATAAAAAAAAGAAAAAACTTTTTTTTATTCACTTAAATTTGTAAAAATGAATAAGTTAACTTAATTTCTTTATGTTGTCCCAACACAAGTCAATTATGTGGAACCCAGCATTTTTTTTTTTTTTTTACAGTTTACCAAGTGCCAGATAAGAATGAAAAGTGGCTCATGACTCACAAGTACATGAAACAATGTAATCAGTAATGTTCAGTGATGAAATGGGAACTAAAAAAAAACATTCTTAAGTAAAAGTACCATTACTTGACAACGAATGTAGTGCAAGTAGAATAAAATTATTTGTTCTAAATACTAAAAGTAAAAAGTAGCCCTTCTTAAAACACTCAAAATTAAAAGTATTACTCAAGATTATTACAGTACACTGTGGAAAGCATTCCTCCTTATACCCTGCAAATTAATCAGTGGCAATTTCTTTTAAAGGCTTTTCTACTGTATGTGTAACTTAAAATATTTGCCATTCATTGACTATAAATATAAAATGTGAAATTTATTAAACGTGAGAATTTATTACATTAATATATGCACCTAGGCTGACAAAAAGCAGGTTGATGTGTTTTCACATGGAGCTGAAATGTACTGTAATTGTGATGGCATTCACTGGCTTCAATTTATATTTAAATGTATTTATTTTAAGTATCCTTATTAGTTACAACAATATTTTTTGTATTTTCCCTTAAATGATCAAGTTAGACGTTCTGTTCAGATTTATTTTTTGTTTCTCCTTTTAAAAATCTATTGGTAAAAGTACTTTTATGTTTAAGGGTCCAATAGTTTGGAATAATGTACTTGCTAACATTTGATCCATTGGTGTTTAAGCAAACTTTACTGTCATATTTTACTTTGGACTGTACTTGTATTTCCTGAGGATGTTGCTGTTTACATGGTAATTTGATTCACTCATCTGTACATTTTTGTACTATTTATAGTTATATACTACTTCCCCTTCTGTTAATGTTTATGTTTTGAAGTTTGTTGTTCTATGGAAGTTATGCAATTTTTTTTTTTTTTTTTTGTGTATTGCAATAAATTGTGGGACCCCCTTGAAAACAAGATGGTGCATCTCAATGGGTTAATCTTAATGAACCAATAAATGGAAATATACGAACACTTAGGCTAAGCAGTTTCAACCCTGACTAACAAGCAACAAGTGTCTATATTCAGATATAAAGATATTATATTGTACTTAATATCTAAATATGTGTAATGTTACTTTACACCATATATTGTTCTATATTGTGCTATATTGTTCTAACTATCAATGAGAATGCAATATGAATTATATGGTTTAGAGTAATTATCTCATCGCAACGACTGCATTGTAATACTTTAAACATGTAATGTGCAACACAGCACTGGGCTCATTTAATATGAGCAGATTATGATAACAGAGTTTTCAGTGTCTCTGAAGTTTGGTTCAAGGTGAACAACAAATGCTGTGAGTTTGAGGTGATATTAAAGTGTACTTAAAAATAAAATATGCACCAAGGTTTGTAATGACTGTAATGGTTTGTAATGACATTTGTCCAAATGAAAAAAATATATATATAATAATAAATTACTAAGATTTTCTGCCAAAAATATAACTTAATGTTTGAAAAAGTTTTGCTACAATTGACACCCGTTTAAAATTGACACCAACATTTAAAGAGGTTAAATGTTTATGAGATATGCTAATGTCACAATTATATATATATTTTTGTTTGTTAGTTTGTTTTGTTGAAAACACTGACAGTTCCATTTTTTTATCCATGACATAATTGTAATTTAACTGTGACTAAACATTTTAAATGGCCCCATCTACCATCACTGATGTGACTCAAAATATCAGCTTATTTTTGTATAATTTTTGATATTCCGACTCCAGATAATCTCTCTGCACTGGTTTTAACATCTTAAAACTACTTCATAAAAAATGGGATTTTACAGTTGTGGGGAAAAAATTAAGTGAACTCTGTAAATTAAGTGAACTTTGAATCTACAAATTGAGCCTATGACAAAAGGTTCAGGAAAACGGTCCTGAGCTTTATTAGGCTTTCTTAAAATTAAATGACGTTTATCCCCATATTGTAATAGAGATTTTAAAAGACAATGATTTAAGATTTATATCACATCAAATGAAAACACATGTTTGTAAATAATCATCAAATAAACAAAACCAAAAAGCTAAATCTCAAACCTTAGAACTTCCTCTGTATGGCACGGCAGTCCTGAATAGGGGTCGATGCGCTGAAGTTTTTTTCTCCACTTGTTTGTTTTTAATCCTGTGATTTCTTTAAAGAAAGCATTTCTCCAGTATCCCTTTGGCTTCTCCTGTACAAATTTAACACCAAGACCATGTGTCGCCAGGTCTTCTTGGCAGCCTTTCTTCTTTTTGGAGAGTTCACGGTTATAAAACTGATACCACAGAGCACTGCAGAGAAATGAGGACAAGTTAAATATGGTTTTGAAAGATTTTTTTTTAAACTTTGCAATACACAAAATTTGGAGATGCAGATTCTACATCAACATTTAATTGTATGACAATTACACTTAGTTTTTTTTTTTGATTTGTATGTTGTGTGCTATTCTATAAACCCTTGTCTATCTTATGTGCTAGATCAACTAGTTTTACTACTTGCATATTATTGCTATTTTGTTAATTTTGATATTCTATCTTTGTTGTCTAGAGTCTCAATGCATTGCCAAATAAAAAAAAAATGTTTTTTTTTTTTTTTTTAACACTTATCTTATGAAGACTCTAATCTATTTTCTAAAACTTCCTCTGGTCCTCTTACATTATCTTTTTTGCATAATATTTTTTAATCAAAAAACTTATTTTATCAGTTCTTTTTCTGTTTTCCATTATATAACACTTACTTTGATCTTCATATTTTTGACAAAATATACCTCTTAGATTTTCTACTCTATGTCCCTGAAAAGCAACTTAATCACATAGTCTTCTATAAAACTATATACATTTTGTACACTGCATTAGACTAACAAGAAATGATGTACATGCTTTAAAAAAAATAACATATTTAGTAGACTTATCATAGCATCTATATACTGCTACTCCCTGATGATTTGAAGTGCTTCCTTTATTCTCACTTATAAGTCATTTTGGATAAAAGTGTCTGCTAAATGAGTAAATGTAGCCTAAATGTTCCCTCATTTTTCGTTTTTCTGTTGCTTTGATTACTGCTATGGTTCTCATTTGTAAGTCTCTTTGAGTAAAGGCATTTACCAACTGATTAAATGTAATGTAAATGTAAACTCACTTGCTGTTGGACAGATCATGAAAGAGCTTGTTGACAAAACTAATACAGAAAAGAGACCCAGCATCCAAGTATAATAGGATTCTGAGAATGATCTCTGGTGGCAACCTATTTGAGGTCAAATAAAATAAAATAAAATAAAATGATAGATAGATAGACAGACAGACAGACAGACAGACAGACAGACAGACAGACAGACAGACAGACAGACAGACAGACAGA
>CAIGQZ010001197.1:6309839-6325548 GCA_903798205.1 Danio tinwini
ACACACACACACACACACACACACACACACACACACACACACACATTACCAAGGTCAGAATCCCAGTTATCTGTTTTGTGCAGGAAACCTGGAGCAAATAATTTACCTTGTATACATGTGGCTCAGAGAACAGAGTGCTGTTGGAGAAGTTCACCCCGTGGCCCTCAGTGGAATTGGAGTGGCTGTCTTGTGGCTGTGTGCATGCGTTCTGTCAGCAACTCCTGACACCCCCTTCAGATGTTCAAACCTCCCTCCACCCACCAGCACGCACGTCTCCCCTGACGGAGGAGAGACAGAGGCTTGTTTTGCTCCAGCATTTTTGAATATTCTTTTGTGCTCGCTGTTTGCAACTCCCTCTTTTAAATCACAAAGCCGGAGACTTTTTTTAAACGCAAAGCTTGGCGTGGTGGAGTATTTCTCCCCACTGAGAGAATGGCAGCATCCACTCGCTCTTTATGTTCCTGTCTCTCTCAACGATTGTTTTAACTTGTTTTTTTTTTCTCCATCCCTGTTTTTTTTTTTCAAAGTGCAAAACTGTTTTTCTTTCTGACTTAGCTTCAGAGAAGTTTAGGGGAAAGTAGGCAGATTTTTTTCTCAGAGCTTTCATCTGCCTGCAAAGTGAACAGGAGAGAGCATGTGTTGAAGCAATTTCCAGTTCCTCGGTGTTTCGCTTCACTAGCGTCTATTCAACCTCCCAGAGTTGCCGCCTGTCACTGCATTCACTGCCCTGCACGAACCCCGCTGTCCCCATGTGTTTAACTTTGCATCGTTTTTTAACCAGGAGATCTGGTAAGGAGAGTTTAGTTTTCGGAAGCAGCTCTTTTCAAACATTTACATATTTTGAAGCGGTTCTTTATTCTTTTTGTCACCCCGGTTGTGTCCCAGGTGTTCCATTTCAGCAGTAATTGAATAATGTAAAAAGGACAAGAAAGACAGGCCTCATCGTTGCTCCGAGCGCCTCAGGCAGGTGCTATTTTATAGCTATTACCATTCTTTTTAATATGGAATTTAATCCGCAACCCCCACTACGTTTGGCTCCTTCTTCGAAACAACTTTCCCCTCGTGAATCAAATCAGGAGAATACAAGAACACGCAAACATTCCAAATTGGCTTCAAGGAGTGCTAAAATCAATCTGTGGTGAAAAATTGTAGGCAGTGATGCCTTGGGATATTTGGAAGATGAAGAAACCAAGGCTGCTGTGTGGTTATGCGAGACATTGCAAGGCGCTGTGGAGCTAAGCAAATGACTGACAACAGTCAAACTGTAGGTACAAGCACACACTCCTGCTTGGGGCTAAAAAATCAATTTGTGCATGCTGTGGGGTCGGAGGACTGCATTAAATCAATCATTTGCATAACCTCCACCAGTGCTGTTTAAGGAATAAGCATGCATTAATGCTATGCAGAATGGCATGGCTCCATCCATTCCCTAACAGTTTTAGAGCATATTCCCTTAGGTCAGGAACCAGTATTGCTGATTCATGTTGAAGCTAAATTTAATTTATTATATATTTTTCCTCTGACACCCATTTTTAAAGGAATAGTCACACAAATAGTGTAATATTAACATTAAACATAAAAAAAAACATTAATACATTCAAATTTTATAATTTACTCAGCCTTATTGGGCCAAACGTTTTTGAGTTTATGTATGTGAAACAAAAAGTATTTTATTTTTAACGACAACACCTTAACTGACCCAACTGACTTCCAGTGTATTGACCAATAAAAAAGTGCTCCTATTATGGGTTATTGAAAATTAAATTTCATGCAGTGTAACACAACATGAATGAAACATCCACTTGAGGTTTAAATCTGAAAGTAAACTGTTAATAAAATTATTGACTCTCAAAAAGAGTTGTTAATATGAATCGCCCATCAAATGAATGTCTAACCAATTCGTCGTGATGTCTGAACAAAACATTACCCACCCACTTGTTGCACGTGCAGACCCGTAAAACTTGAATTCCCCTTTGCGCTTTAATACAGTTTGCACTATGACTTGAAGATGCTCTGCACTATGAGGGAAACATTTTTTCACAGCCTAAATATGAGACTTTGAGTAATAAAGGTTTTAAAGAATAAAATTTTACTTTCACAACAACACCACAGTATACAGCCCTAACCTTGTGCTATGTTCCTGTCAATTTTACTGATGACTGCTACAGCAATCTACCATAAAATGTGGGATTTGCCAGCCATTTGTTATTAAAGGAAGGATCAGTACCAAAGACTATTGATGTACATGGGGCTTTGTCAGACATCGACAGGGACTTTGTAAGTATCTAGTTTATTGGAACAGCTTTTTATCCCTCCAAAATCACAACCTGTAAGGTTGCCTCCTTGTACTTTGTTGCGTGCAAAATATGCATTTAGTTATGTGTATTGTGTTTGTTCTGCACAGTTTGTAGCTCTTTGGTTAACTAGCTATCAGGCCATTCACATTTCAAGTTTAAAAGCACATGCAAAATCATGTGATCTAATATTTTAGGACTTCATTGTCGCAACACTTGCAAATGTCTCTGGTGCTCCCGTACTCTGTTTGCCATTGCTAAGCAACTATCAACTGTGCTTTCACACCGGACATGGAAAGCACTGCGCTGCGCTATGAACCTATTCATTTTCAGATCATGGGTTTCAGCCATGCCAACCAGAACACACCTCTAACGAGCTTGCATGTTCATACAGTCAGTCTTCAAAATTGTTTAACTTTTGCCACTGTGTCAATTAATACTGAATGTATGTCATTGTTATTACTTGGAGTTAATAACATGAAGAATAGTGCAATAATTTGGTGTAACTGCAGTGTTTTAGAAATACAACACAGGTGGATTGGTGTGAATACATACCCATCTACATTTCAGAAGAACGCAGAATATGTATCCAGAGGTACGTCTGGCTGCATTTCATCTGTAAAACGAACAATATGGGGTGGTATGATGCCGGCGACAGCTTTTGTTCTTTTTTGCACTACCGCTGACAGCTTACCTCCATATGGACAGTGTAATATAGTTCGTTGTTGTGTGGAAGAAGAAGACAGGGTCGGCGATATAATGTAAGTAATTGCCTTTTTATTCTTTTAAGGTAATTACACCCCACGTGTAGCTGTGCGGGTGTGTGTGTGTATGTGTGTGTTCTCTCCTCTCCCGGCTGCTCCTTCTCCTCTCCTTTAAGAAGGGTGTCTCTCCGGCCCAATCACTAGAATAAACAGGTGTTATTTATTATTTCTGATTGGCCTGCTGATTAGCTGCCGGGCTCGGAGCATGCTCTCCCCTTTCATTGGGTGTTCGATCATGCTTACCTCTCCACATACCCCCACCGCCCGCCTCAGGCCGGGGAGCCGTCCGGCCTGCAGCCCTCCCCCCCCCGCCCTGGAGAGAAAGTCAGCTACCGCCATCTGTCCACCCGGCCTGTGGACCACCTTGAATTTAAAAGGCTGTAACGCTAGATACCAACGGGTGATCCGCGCGTTGGTATCCTTCATGCGGTGGAGCCACTGGAGAGGAGCATGATCTGAACAGAGGACGAATTCCCTGCCCAGGAGGTAATAGCGAAGAGTGAGAACGGCCCACCTTATCGCCAAACATTCCTTTTCTATGGTGCTGTACTTAGCCTCACTCTTACTGAGTTTGCGGCTAATGTACACCACCGGCCGTTCCACTTCTGCCACCTCCTGGGAGAGAACCGCCCCCAGACCCCGATCGGACGCATCCGTCTGTAAAATAAAGGGGAGAGCAAAGTCAGGAGCGTGCAATAGCGGCCCCCCGCAAAGTATAGATTTTACCTTTGAGAAGGCCTGTTGGCACTGCTCCGACCATTGGACGGTATCTGGTCCCTCCTTTTTAGTGAGATCAGTCAATGAGCTGACGAGGGCCGAATAATTAGGAACAAAACGCCTATAATATCCTGCCAGTCCCAAAAACTGTCTCACCTCCTTTTTGGTCTTAGGTCTCGGACAGGTTGCAATAGCTGCAGTCTTATCAATTTGGGGCTGCACCTGCCCGTGACCTAAGTGGAAGCCCAAATACCTTACCTCCACTCGCCCAATTGTGCACTTCTTCGGGTTGGCCGTAAGCCCAGCCCGTCTCAGCGCTGATAATACCGCCCTCAGATGTTGCATATGCCAAGCGGCATATGCGGAGTGAGGGCCAAGTATTTTGTCCATCAGCCGCTGAAACGTAGCCGGTGCCCCGAACAGCCCGAACGGAAGTGTCACAAATTGGTGTAATCCAAACGGCGTTGTGAAGGCTGTTTTTTCATGGGATATTGGAGATAAGGGGATCTGCCAATAACCCTTTGTCAAATCCAACGTTGAATAATATCGAGCAGCACCTAACCGGTCGAGCAACTCGTCAATACGCGGCATTGGATATGCGTCGAATTTCGACACAGCATTGACTTTGCGATAGTCCACACAGAACCGGACCAAGCCGTCTGTCTTCGGAACTAAGACTATTGGGCTGGCCCAGTCACTGTGTGACTCTTCTACTACTCCCAATTTCAACATATTACCCAATTCTTTCTGAATCACTTTTTTCTTGTGTTCAGGTAGGCGATACGGCCGGGTCCTTACGACCACACCCGGTTCGGTCTCAATATGGTGCTGAATTAAGTTAGTACGACCGGGCAGGGGTGAAAACACGTCAGAAAATTCACGTTGAAGGTGCCGGACATCGATGAGCTGGCTCGCTGAGAGATGGTCACCCCCGGTGACCAGAGTGCCCGGCCGTTGTCGGCCAGTGCTCTCTGGCCCCAGGTCATCCTCGTTGGTAACGAGCGTAGCCAGCATCACCTCCTCAGGCTCCCTCTACTGCTTCAGCAGATTAATGTGGTATATCTGACGTGAATCAGCCCTGTCCGAACGCATTACCTCATAATCGAGATCGCTGACTCGTCGTGTGACCACAAACGGCCCTTGCCACTTGGCGAGTAATTTAGAGCTAGAAGTGGGTAGCAGTACAAGGACTTTATCTCCCCGTGAAAATTTGCGTAGTTTAGTACCCTTGTCATAACGCCGGCGTTGGTCATCCTGGGCCTTAAGCAAATGCTCCGTAGAGAGCCGCCCCAGTGTGTGGAGTTTTGCTCTAAGGTCCAGAATATACTGAATTTCATTTTTACTGTTTGAAGGCTCGTCCTCCCAAGCCTCTCTAACGACATCCAAAACCCCACGGGGCTGTCTGCCATAGAGAAGCTCGAAGGGGGAAAACCCCGTGGAGGCTTGGGGAACCTCCCGCACAGCAAATAACAAGGGCTCTAACCACTTATCCCAATTTTTCGCGTCCTCGTGAACGAATTTACGGATCATGGATTTAAGCGTGCGATTAAACCTTTCCACCAGTCCGTCCGTTTGTGGGTGATAGACGCTGGTGCGAATTGATTTAACGCCCAATAATCCGTAAAGCTCGCGCATGGTGCGTGACATAAACGCGGTGCCTTGATCAGTGAGAATCTCCTTGGGGATTCCCACTCGGGAGATTATGCGAAACAGAGCCTCCGCAACGCTCTTTGCTGAGATGTTACGGAGCGCTACTGCTTCCGGGTATCAGGTTGCATAATCTACTAGAACTAATGCAAACCGGTGCCCGCGTGCGGATCGCTCTAATGGCCCGATGAGATCCATCCCAATTCTCTCGAAGGGGATCTCCATAACTGGCAATGGGCGCAATGGCGCTTTTGGGGTGGCCGGTGGATTTACCAGCTGACATTCACGACACGCCGCGCACCATCTGCTGACGTCACCGTGAATGCCCGGCCAAAAGAATCGGGCCATGAGACGATTTAGTGTGGCCGCCTGACCTAAATGTCCGGCCATAGGATTAGAATGAGCCGCCTGGAAAAGCATTTCCCGACGGCTCTTTGGTACTAATAATTGGGTTGTATCTTCCTTTCTCTGAGCGTCTTGACAGCTTTTCTGGTGTTAACAGTTTGCCCAGTAGCTCATGTATGCAGATGGACTTAAGATACAGAGCGCAGTGGACCATGATGACAGTATTTGAGTGCGGCAAAGAACGGTTCCAGAAACCAGATAAAACAAAAGCAAATAAATAAATAAATAAATTAATACCAGGCTTTACATGGTAATGTGGTAAAATCTGAAAATGTGGTAAAATCACGCTGCTGCAACAGCTTTTCCTTTCTAGATTTCTTTTGAAAACACTATCGGTTAGGGTTAGGCAAGGGGGTGGGTGAGTCAGTCGGTCGGTCAGTTGACAACAAGCTGGTTGGCTGAAATGCAGGTTATGGCCTCTGGTAGATTTATGAGTGAAGAGAACATACAAATGGCTTGTATGAGAGAAAATTGAGATCATCACAAAGTTTACACAGCAGCTTTTGGTGGATTTGTGAAAACAAAAACTGCAAGCAGACATAGCTCTGGGTACGCATTTCTGGGTACGTCTCCAGAAATGTAGACCTGGTACGTATACAGTATGAGGCAGGGTTGCATTGGGCTCACATATACTCTGCACCATGACTGCTTGCTGCTTCAACACTTGTCTTGATAAGCCGTGATGGGCATTTCATTTTCGACTCTCGTTGTACGATCACCACAGACTGGGTCATACACCAATCACCACACATTTGCTTCATAGAAAGGTAAATAATGAATGCATATTAAAGGACAATGAAAATAGTTTTTGATCTTGCATGCATATCAACCTGTTGTTGGGACCCCCCAAAACAAAGTATTACCCTTTTATAATACATAATCCAAAACTTTAAGCTTAGTTTCTTTCAGTTGTTTGGTAGATCCTAATAATAATGGTAAATAATTATAATAACAAATAATAATAATAAATAATAATAATAAAATAAATAAATAAATAATGTCAAAATGTCAATAAATAATAATTACAGAAAATACAATCAATCATTCATCCTTCAAATCAATGCATCTGTTTTTTCAGAGCATGAATTCAGACTATTTCAGTTTGTAAAAGTTCGGTTTTGGAGGGATAATGCTAAAAACAGCTTTACCAAAACTTTTTTCAAACTGTAATTTGGAACTTATCGTTCATATATTTATTTATTTATTTTATTAACAGATGTTTTATCAAAACCTGGTAAGAAATGTGAATAACACATGCAACAGATGTGTATTCAAATTTTTTGGTTCAAACAGCCAAAATGTGCCAAAATCTAGTTAGTTATCCTAGTCTTTCCAAAAACAGGGCTCTGGAAGTGAAAACCCATATAGGAAAAAATTTGACTAAAAAATCATGGCACTTTGTTGGGGCAGCACCTGCACCCAATTTTGGTTAAAATATGGACAAACTAAAAAAATAAGTATTTCTGATTAACTTAAAAGGCCACCATTATTATACAATCTAACATCTGCAAATCGAAACAGATTACAATGTATGTTTGTTAAATGTTTAATTTTTAATTCATAATATATAGTTTTAAAACTTAATTCATCTTGTACAACTATTCACTGTGACTATTTAAACTAGGTCAGTGATATTTGTACTTTACTGCATTGTTTCAATAATAAGACTGTTAACACTGTTGCCAATAGTGGGTAGTATAGAAGTACATTTACTTCGTTACAATTACTTGAGTAAAAATGTTGGGTAGCGTGTACTTTTTGAGTACATTTAAATATGTGTACTTTTACTCTTACTTAAGTACAGTATTAGATAAAAATCATTACTCTTACTTCGCTACATTTGGCGGTGTTCCTCCGTTACTGTCAAACAATAATAAACACGATTCATATGACTTTTTGCAAATATTGTGAGGCGTTCGCATTGGAGAGGTTGCTATAGAGACGCGTCTCCTACTTTCGGTTAGAGCGTGCGCTTATGTTGGAATGATGGCTGAAGTCCAAAAAGAAATGCGAGTTTATACTGCGATCACGTCATGGCCATCTGCGGTCCCGAGAGGACGGTCATACTGTCTGCAGTGAGTTTATCGAACCAGGTCACCAACTCCCTCAAGTTCAGTCTATGTTTTCACTCCAAGATGTCAACAAAAATAGTTTGATAATGCAATGCATGTACATCGAACTGGCATTGCAACATATACATTAGTTACAGCTCCAACCTGAAAAAACACGTGATAAGTCTCAAAATTATCCACATTTGAACCTTATTAATGGTAACTATGGGATAACTAAAGAAACTGCTGTATAATGGAATAACTGCATAACCATGCACATAGTAGTAATTCACACTGTTAACCTTTAAAAATATAACATTTAAACATATATTTTTTACATAAAAATGGTGTATTATATATTTATGTATATATGAAAAGTAACTAACTATTTACTTGAGTAATTTTTTCATCAGATACTTTTTTACTCTTACTTGAGTAACTTTATAGATTGTTACATTTACTTGAGTAAAAAAAATCTGCTAGTACTTGTACTTTTACTTGAGTATAGATTTTGGATACTCTACCAACCTCTGACTGTTACCTAGATTTAAAGAGCCCCTATTATGGGTTTTTGAAATTGACCTTCTATGTATTGTGTAACAGCTCTAAGTGAAGTGAAATATCCAGCTAAAGCTTAAATCAGAAAGTGGACAGTTTTTAAAACTATTGATTTATCTAAAAAAAGAGTCGACTCATAGTGGTTTAAATGAATCGTCTTGACAACAAGTGTTTAGCCGTTTTGACGTGACGGTACTGTGATGGATGCACGTGCAGACCCACAAAATTTAAACCTGCAGCCCCACCCACTAACACAGCAGCAAAGACAAACAGATCCTGAAGTCATGAGTCATGAAGACACTGTGCTTACCTGGATATTATTGGATGTGTAAGGGAAAGAAGTGCATCAGCATCTACATGCTTACAATGAACTTTCAGTACACAGCTCATGGATTAGTTTCTTCCTTCATTTTGTTACACCAAATTATGTGACCATCGTATTCTGTGACTGCTGTTTTCACTGTTTGGCTTGAACTTGCTCCCAAGACAGGCCAACAGCGTACATACTGTCACGTGATTGACAGCACACATTAGGCACTCAAGGGCACAAACTACTGTTTGCATTTAAAGAACATCATTTTTTCTGTGTGAAATACAAGAGATTTTATAGATACTAGTATTGAACAGTTCATTCCAGCGCATTCATGTGAGAGTATGTATGCTGTGTACAGCGAGTTCAAGCCAAACAGTGAGAACAGCGCCTACTAGGGTCACAGAATATGATGGTCACAGAATGGTGTAACACGTGCAAAATAAGGACAAATTATTAGGTACAATTCAAACAAAGGCACGCTGGACTTCGGGCTGGTGCACAACACTGAAAAGGCGATGGGAGCCTGCAAAGATAGCTTGTGAGAATGTGATCATTGGGCAAAGCAGAGTACAGGTAAGCCCTGAGAACATAACATTTCACACAAGAAGTGCCACAGCAATGGTTGCAAATAGAAATGATCTACAGCTGAGAAGGGAGAAAAGCTCCAAAATGAAAGATAATTAATGAAATCAGACCTGGCCCATGACACATTTCATAAGTGTAAGTAAATAGCTGCCTCCTTGTTTTCTCTAGCTTGTAAAGTATGTATTTAATTGTGTTGTCACTTGTAACCGCTTGAACTGTATCAGGTTAACTCTATATTACCATATCGCATCTAATGCCACTTTGAAAACGCAACGCTTGCTGCTTTGTTTATGGATTTAAATGCATTTGTGGTGTTTAACTGCACTGCTTTCAGGGGTGAGGTGTCTGAATAACACTGTTGAGAACCGGGTACTGTTTACTGTGGTGTTAGTAAGTTTACTTTGAAACGTGTTTCGGGCACGCTGTGATCGGATCCTTTATCAATGTTGGCCACCTGGGGGCTTGATAAACCGCGCTGGGCATTTTACTGTCTCGCGCTGAACGCTGTCAACCAATGGCAACAGGCTGTCATCGGTCCAATCAGTGCAGATTAGCTTCGTGCTAAGGAGGGGTTTGGGAACAAATGAATAGCTGAACGATTCATATGGGAGTCACTGGGATAATTAGGTAAAAATAAATGCATATTATAAGACTATGAAAGGGTTTTTTGACCTTGCATGCATATCAGCCAGTTGTTGGAGACCCATAAAACAGAAATATTACCCTTTTTAATGTATAATAGGGGCTCTTTAAAGATCTGCATTGATATAAATAGCATCAGAAAGACATAAAATTTTTTGGTCTCCAAAGTTATTAATCAAAATGTGTGTGATAAATGATTATATCGGTTATCAAAAGAAAGATTCATTCATTCATTTTTTTTTCGGCTTAGTCCCTTTATTAAACAGAGTTCACCACAGCGGAATAAATTGTCAACTTATCCAGCATAGGTTTTACACAGCGGATGCCTTTCCAGCTGCAACCCAATACTGGGAAACACCCATACACAGTCTTTCTCACACACACACACACTACAGCCAATTTAGCTTATTCAATTCACCTATAGCGCATGTCTTTGGACTGTGGGGGAAACCATAGCACCCAGAGGAAACCAACGCCAACACGGGTAGAACATTCAAACTCCACACAGACATGTCAACTGACCCAGCGACCTTCTTGCTGTGAGGCGATTGTGCTACCCACTGTGCCACCGTGACACCCTCAAAAGAAAGATTTGGCACAGAATTGCATTAATGCAACTAGCCCAATAGAAATTAATATTATTAATTAATAAAAACAAGTTATTATAAATATTTCGATAGACTTAACTAACGGTTCAATATTCAACTTGCACCACTGAAGTTGAGACCAAAAAACATATTAATGACATGTTTATGACAGATTTATGACAAGTTATGCTGTTGTGCTAATGTCAGGTTGACATGACAAAGACAGGTTATGATGTACTTGGTCAAGTTGTCAAAACAAATTTTATTAAAATAATGGCTTATAACAATGGGTGGTTGTCACTTGGGGCTTTTCAAAAATAATTTTTTGATTTCATTTTATTAAACTATTAGAATTAGCATGTTTTATCCATAACCCACAGAAAATAAAAATAGCAGTTAATAGTTACATTAAAAACAACAACATGCATGTGTTGTTACCCCTGTTATATTAAAGACACAGCAATAGCGTCAGATGCATCAGATTGATTTTATGGCAAAAAGTTAAACTTTTGCGTCACTCACGTACATTAAAAATAAATACAGGTCACAACTGAACATGGAGGATGATCTCTGAGTGGGGTTCTCCAAAGTTAAATGAAAAATAGACTATTAGTGTGTGTGCCATTGCATGCAAGGTACAGTATGTATACTCAGAGCATATTGGGGGTTGCAAGTCACTGGCATTGCTATTTTAGGGGTCATGGGAAGAAAGGTTTGGGACCCCCTGTCTTACAACAATTAAAATAAACTTGTGTAAGTAAAACAAAGTCAACAGTTGGGTTTGTCTCATTGAAATTTAGGTTAAAACAGCTCAGCATTTATTCAAAGTGACACTCTTACAAATGCCATTTCTGAAGCTAAACCCATTAATAAGTCCAGTGTGAGAGAGGTGTGGAGAAAAAAAAAATCAGGCAATGTGTTTTTTGAAAGCGTTGAGCTCTGCTGTGAAGTTTGTGACTCAGGTGCTCTTCTGTACTTGGTTAAGCAAAGTGATGGGGCCTGGCAGGGCTGATGTGAGTAGAAGACAGTCACATCATTAGGGGGAGTTCAGAGACTCCTCTGCCTCTGGGGAACAGATGACAGCTCATCACAGCCACCAGGTTACCTTTCTTTAGAAATATGTTAATCAAAAGGCGCTTGAGAGAATTTTAATAAAATGAGATCAAATGCATCCGTTCTCTTTTTTTTTCAGATAATAATTGTCTTCCATGATTTAAAAGAAATGTTCAGTATTTGCCTAATCATGCTGGTCCTTCTGGTGGAGGATGGAGAATAATTGGCTACGCACTGTCCAGAACGATTCACAGATTTCAGATAAATACACCCCGATCTCTGAGCTGAACTAGACATGAAAATGACAATATATGAAAAGCTGGAGGTTAAATCTATATTACTCTTATACGTGGTTGTTATTGGTAAGATGGTAGTAAGATGGACTTTTGACAATAGAGACATTCTTGTGAAACACTTCACCAGGGCTTAGGTGTCATTGATATTAAGACTGTAAAATAAAATAAAGTAAAATAAAAAAAAATAAAGTAGATAAAAGATATTCATTAATACACTGCAAATATTGTTAAATATAGCATTTTGAAACATAATTTAGCAATGAAGTTTAAAACATTTTTATAGGGTCAGTTGCAACAGTGCACTACAATGACTATACATATATTAGGGATTGAAAGCTACCAAATAAATAAGTTTCACAATCACCAGCGATCTAGTCCATACTGATCGCTGGAGAACTACAAATCCTGTCATGCACCACACACTTACACCTGTTCCGGTTCTTCTTTGATTACACACACACAGCTGGGAGCTGCTTAAGGACTGATTACATGGACCATATATACAGCACACAAACACAGACTTTGCTGAGTTTTGTTATCCTGTAGCACTACAAAGCATTTTCTTGTCTAGCCTAGCCGTGTTTTGACCCTTTGCCTTGTTTTATCTTTTTTGATTTCTTCCCGACTGTACTCAGGGATTCCGTCATGAATAAACTAAAAGCCCCTGATATGAAGAAAGCACGGAGGCAGTGGTTTTATATTTGTGTAGAAAACAGTAATTTTTGGCATATTTTAATCTGTTAATTCTTTTTAATTTGTAAAGATATCTGCGTATTTCTGTACATTATGTGTGTATTAAGCAATGTGTATGTTTTTAAGGTGCACAACTAATGCGCTTAGTGCTGGACTTTAGACCTGCTTACAGCTGGTCTATTGCACAGTCTATTTTAGTTCCTCAAAATAGCAACATGCCAACATTGCAACTTAACACAGCTCTTTTCTACACTGGAAAAGAAAAAGTGGCGCAAACGGATTTACTATTAAAACAACGTAGCACAAAACATGAAAATTAAGGTTCCACTGGTCTGACAAAAGGAACAATCATGCCTAACACATGTTGCATCTTATTGCCCCGGTTGTATGATAGGGCCCAAAGAAAATAACTGTCAAATGGCATGGTTAGATTTGGAAGCAAGTCAACAATCACTGAAAATAGTATACTGCACAGTGCTAAGACCAGTAATATGTAATGGCAGTTTAGTGTACAGTACAATTCAGCATCAGCATCTTTGCTTAAGAAATGAGATGGAATAAAATATCAGACCTTAAGAACATGTAGAGTCTTCAGAGCATAATCGTTCTCAGTAACAGTGCTGCAGTTTGAAATGCAGAGGAACTTTAGAATAAAACACCTTAAGACTGTACTGGTGTTCACTAAGGGGGTGAACCAAGACTCTTCCAGTTTAAGACAAACAACATAAAAATAAGTCCTACTGTGGCGATTTCTACAATACGTCATAGGCTATTTCTACAATACTTCATAGGCCACAGCCATATCACCATGCAGCCCAAGACCGGTTACTCACTGAAGCTAAGCAGGGCTGAGCCTGGTCAGTACCTGGATGGGAGACCACAGGGGAAAACTGGGTTGCTGTTGGAAGTGGTGTTAGAGAGGCCAGCAGGGGGTGCTCAACCTGTGGTCAGTGTGAGTCCTAATGCCCCAGTAAAAGTGAAGGGGACACTGTTAGTGGGTGCCGTCTTTCGGATGAGACATTAAAACCGAGGTTCTGACTCTCTGTGGTCATTAAAAATCCCATGACACTTCTTGTAAAGAGTAGAGGTGTAACCCCAGTGTCCTGGCCAAAGTCCCTCAATTGGCACTTCCCCATCATGGCCTCCTAATCATTCCCATTCACCGAATTGGCTCTATCACTGTCTCTTCACTCCACCTATAGCTGAGCGCACTGACGCCGTTGTCCTGTGGCTGCTGTTGCATCATCCAAGTAGATGCTACACACTGGTGGTGGTGTGAAGAGACTCCCCTCATGATTGTGAAGCGCTTTGGGTGTATGGCCATACACAATAAAAGCACTATATAAATACACATTACATTACATTACATTACATATTTCAAATGCCAGTAGCTGATCTACGGGTGCAGTGTACAGTTAATGAAGAGATGTCAAAGAGGCACAATGCAGAATATGAGACACAAGTATTTAATAATACTCCAGTCTATACGACATCAGCAGAATGTATTTGAAGAGTTTATTTGGAAAAAATATAACTCCATTTTATCGAGATATCATGTTTTATATTTTTTATTAAAGAGTATAATTGCAAAAACATGACTTTGTATGAAATTTGTACAAAATCTATGCTAAAATGAAAAATGTAATCAGTTTAATGGTGAAGGAGTTGATCCAACAGGCCTTTGTAAAAGTATTTTGTATTTTCAAAATGCAATACAGTATTTTAATTTTATACATTTGTGGCTGCTGTATTTTGTAGTTTATTTTGATACACGTAAAACTGAGGTATTTGGTATTTTATTTTAAAATACATTTCAATGTACTTTCCCTGTACTGACCATTTACCTAATTGTGACCACGATTCTGGATATCTCTGTATGCATCTGTTTGCCCCTATTTTTATTGTTGCCTGCCTGACTACTGTTCTTGGTCACACTTTATTTTGATGGTCTGTTTGTTGAATTTAAGTTACATTGCATCTACATGCCAACTAATTCTCATTAGATTATAAGTGTTAGGTTGGGGTTAGGGTTAGTGTAAGTTGGCATGTACTTGCAAAGTTTCTTATAGTCAGATATAAACAGTCTACTAAAACCCAAATCAACCATCAAAATTAAGTGTTACCCTGTTCTTAATAAACTGCACGTGGATCCTCAACTCCGTTGTCCAGCACCCTTGCATTACAATAAGCAAGCAAGCAAATAATTAAGCAAATAAATAAATAATCAGTCAATTAAAGGAGCAAATGAATGAATAAACCAACAAATAACAAATGAACAAGGTTCTGAATATAAATAATTTAAATTAAATTGTACTCTTTATAATCATGATTAAAGCTGATACAGGCTATCAATGAATATCCTGTGACTGAATGAATGAATGAATGAATGAATGAATGAATGAATGAATGAATGACTAAGGTCACAATTAATGTAGGTAAATGAGTTTAAATAAGTAACTGATGTTATAGATGTCAGAAAGAAAGAAAGAAAGAAAGAAAGAAAAGTTTTTTTGAAAAAACAATATTTCTTCATAAAACAAAACAAATCTCTTAAAATCCTCAATCTTGTTCGCCCCACCAAAATAAGTATGTTTGTTTTTAGTGCATTTTTCCTTAAACAAGGCAAAATAACTAATACATTTAAATCCCTGTTAACATGACAGCACATGGCTGTCTATTGAGTAGACAAGTAAGTAATTAAAAACAGATTAAATAAAGTAAAATAAATGTACAAAGGAGCAATAAAACATTACGCTCATAAAAAGCAAAATGAGTATAAATAAATAATTAATATTAAATAAATAGTTACCTTTATGAACATGATTAAATGATAGTAATTAATACTCTATAAATATACAGACAATATATGACACTAGGGCTATTAAAACAAACAAACAAACAAATGAATAATCTTATCACAAATAAACTAATGATATCATACAGTATATTGAATAAATATTACCCTGCAAAAAATTATAAATATAAAAGTCCATGCAGAATTCAGTAATTAATAAATTTAGAATAAAATACATAAAGCATGTGTCCTTCAGTTAAAAGCACACACACACACACACACACACACACACACACACACACACACACAC
>CAIGQZ010001197.1:6362388-6373649 GCA_903798205.1 Danio tinwini
TTATTTATTTATTTATTTATTTATTTATTTATTTATTTATTTATTTAACTAAATTTACTTTTTATTTTTTATTTAATTTATTTAACTAAAGATTATTTAAAAGCTACTACATGTGAGATTTGATATTAGACAGATGTCAAAAAGAGTTTTTGTTTCTTAGAATATTCAAATAAACTGCAAAAATGCTAAATAATGGATTTAAATGTCCACTGATATCACAGTCAGTTTGTATACAAAATACCATCCACTTAACTACTGTAGGGAGATAGTGTAGAAAAACTACGGACTGTGTCCAAAAGCTTAAGCTGCTGATTTGTTGTCTTACTGCCCTATTAGACAGTGATTAGGCAGCATTTGTGCACAAATATACTTAGTAAAACCGATTGAAACAAAATCTGATTTCTAAGACAGCATAACTGAATCATGTCCAAGATGGAGAAAACTTTGATGATAACTAAGGACATATTTGCTAACTATAATACTAATTTCTCCTAAGTTACATATTTAAAAGTCAAAAATGTTTACACACTAAGTGACACCAGCAACACGTTTAGACATATCTTTATTATTTTTTTTAGCTCAACTGTCAGAAATGGAACACATGTGATTGCGGTATATTGAAGAAAGTGAAGGACATGGCCATGCTTCCCTAAAAATTTTATCAGAAAAAGGTATCTCCTGAGGCAGGAAGTGCTGCCTCAGAAGGCAGAATTATAAAGCTTAATGCAGCCATTCTGAATTAGTGGTTATCATCATTTTTGTTTGGTTTTATTTAAAAAACATAATTAATAATAATTGTTTTTGTCTGAGAGACAAAAAATGGAACACAATAAAACATGTTAAGTGCACTTATAGAACATATATTAGCTTATACAGTTGAAGTCAGAATTATTAGCACCCCTGTTTATTTATTTTTAATTTCTGTTTAACGGAGAGAATATTTTTTCAACATATTTCTAAACATAATAGTTTTAATAACTCATTTCTAATAACTGATTTATTTTATCTTTGCTATGATGACAGTAGGCGACGCAATGGCGCAATAGGTAGTGTTGTCGCCTCACAGCAAGAAGGTCGCTGGTTCAAGCCTTGGCTGGGTCAGTTGGTGTTTCTGTGCAGAGTTTGCATGTTCTCCCTATGTTTGCGTGGGTTTCCTCCGGGTGCTCCGGTTTCCCCCACAGTTCAAAGACATGCGGTACAGGTGAATTGGGTAGGCTAAATTGTCTGTAGTGTATGAGTGTGTGTGGATGTTTCCCAGAGATGGGTTGCAGCTGAAAGGGCATCCGCTGCGTAAAATTGTGCTGTTCATTGTTCAATTGTTCATTTCACTGTGGCGACCCCGGATTAATAAAGGGACTAAGCCGAAAAGAAAATTAATGAATGATGACAGTAAATAATATTTTATTAGATATTTTTCAAGACACTTCTATGCAGCTTAAAGTGTCATTTAAAGGCTTAACTAGGTTCATTAGGTTAACTAGGCAGGTTAGGGTAATTAGGCAAGTTATTGTATAATGATGGATTGTTCTGAAGATTATCGGAAAAATATATAATAATTTTGTCCTTAAAATGGATTTAAAAAAATTCTATTCTAGCCGAAATAAAACAAATAAGACTTTCTCCAGAAGAAAAAAAAATGTTATCAGACATACTGTGAAAATGTCCTTGCACTGTTAAACATCACTTGGGAAATGTTTAAAAAAAGAAAAAAAATTCAAAGGGGGGCTAATAATTCAACGGTATATACACATGCATATTATAGCTTAGTTTGTGGCTTATAGAAAAATAGTAAGACTCCTGAGCTTTCTGCCTCTCTCTCTCTCACTCTCTCCCTTTCTTAGTTTTTTTCATTGTTTCATCAACCCTCTCATTAACATGTTTTACAGTGCACCTTTTCATTCTGTCCACTTACAACACAATACATCCAGAGTTTACACAGCCTCCCTATAATTATGCAATCACAATGTTTACAAAAAGCCCATAATGCCTCCAACAAACCACAGTCAAGCGATTAAAAATAATCTCATTTGATTGCTAAATAATAAAAATATCACCAGCTCATTCATAATGTTTCCTTTGCGCCGAACACAGCACACCCAATCTCCAAATAATAATGGCGGCCAACAGAAATAATTTAGAAGTACACAATATCTATTTGTCATTGACATGAGTGACAGCGAAGACGAGTATATTGCGAACTCATGTATTGAACATCCCATAAAGCGCGGGTTTACGGCGATGAAGCGTTTTCTCTTTCTAAAGGAGTCATTCTGGATGCAGCTCTCAGAATATGTTTATAGCCATTGTCTGGGATATGAAAGCTACTGTTTTTTTAATAGCTTGCCTGCTGCATTCTCATCAATCAAGCTCAGCAGCAGTCTCATTCCTGCTCCAGCCCAACACTAACCAAGTTACCGGCTCCTGAAACTAACTTGGAGTTTTGAAATGTGATAAAAAGTAATCGGATTCCCCGCGTCGGGATCCTTACGGATGTGAATCGATGGCATTAATTACTGCATCTTATTATGCTGCAAATGTGGTTTAGTCTGTTTTTATTTATTGAGGGTGGGGGGTGTAGGTGGGAGGTCTTTTTTTCTTTTTTTGGATGGTGGCATGATGAGATATGTGCTCTTCAGATACCTCCATTTCTGTCCTTTCATCAGACTGTACTGAACGGTACATCTATACAGCAGATATTAATGACAATACAAACACTTTCATCATTTCTCTCCTCGTTTCATCCAAAAACGGAAGCATTTTCTCATAATTTGCCTAAATTTGTACTACAGCACAACTCGGTGTCTCATTTCTGTATCACCCAAATGACTCTGTAATGCGGTTAGCCTGACCTACATTTTGCCGCCAAAGAATGTTGTGATACTACAACAGATTAGCCCAGCAATCAAAACTATATTCGTTTCGGTGCTAAAGGGAACAGTTTCACAGTATATACAGACACAATTATCTTTAGTTAGTCTTTAATGGTGCAAGTACAAGAGTTACCTGCACCTTGAAATGGTTTTCTGTGAAGTCTGGCTGATAAATTGGCAGAGGTGCCTGCAGTCAGTGATCCAGCTAGTCTGTAAAACAGTCATGTACTCTCGGATGGACGTTTGGCTAAAGAAGATGGATTTCTACTAGTCTGACATCATTATAAGCAGACTAGCTTATTGAGATTTTTCTCTTCTCTTTTTATGTAGCTATAACAAAAAGGCACAAAGGGATATTAACAATGCCATTTTCTTGAAATATTTTGATTTTATTTTGAGAAATTATAATTATATTTTGTAATTAATTACTAAAAAGAAGGCATCAGTCATCTTTTACTCACTTTGATGTTGCTCCAAACCCATTAGAAAAAGTGTTCATCTTTTGAACATGAATGAAGTTTATTTCTAATAGTTAGATTTCTGTCTCTCTATTAAAAGTCTGTTCAGCCCAAATGTCTAAATGTTGAAATGCTTTTTGAATATACTCAAATAAAAGTAGAAAACAAAAACGTAAAATGTACTACAGTATCAAAGCACATTTAAAGGGCACCTATTTTATCCCTTTTTCAAGATTTAAAAGAAGTCTTTTGTTTCTCTAGAATGTGTCTGTAAAGTTTCATCTCAAATCACCCATCAGATTATTTATTATACCTTTCAGAATATTGGCATTTTGGAACACAATGTAGCTGTTTTTGTAGCCTGTGCCTTTAATGCTAGTTCTCCCCACCCACTGTTCCTACGTGCCTGTCAGGGGCCCCGTGTACACTAGTACGTTTTAGTTTTAAAACAGCGTTTTAGAATGAAAACGATCCGGGTCCACACTAGAGTTTCACCCAGCGTTTCTGAACAGCTCTCCGTCTACACTAAAATGGTGAAGACGCACATCACGTGACCACACACACACTCTCTGGCATGGGCTGCAGCGTGCGTTGAGCACATACCCATATGAGAGCTGTGCACGTCGGACTGTTTATCACGGATCTCCCGCTTGATCTAATCTCACTATATTTGTTAAGCGTGATATTTAATTCATCTTGTTGTCTATATCTAATGACATATTCCCTGTCTTTCGTCTTTAGAATCTATTACTTGTTCTCAGGTAACGTGTTTTGGCTGAGCGCAGATAAGTTAGGTTAATATCCTAATTAATGTAACAGCGGACACCACATCTGACTGATTGCTTGCCTTTATTTTCTCTGTTGTATAAACTTATTGTGCGTTAGACTTTTATAATGGCCTTTATTATTTATTAAAACTGATATTCAATGAAAGAGAGGGTATGTTTCGTATTTTCAATGAAAATGAAAGGAGGCAGTAATGTTATAGGGTCCGTTTTGTTATAAATATGCATGAAGATAACGCTTATATTATTTAGCTACACGACGCCTCAACAATTTTTGATGTCTGTTAAGTTGCTAATATCAAAATAAAAATAGACAGTTCCTTATGTCAAGTTTTCATTTTATTGTTAAGAAAGTGAAACAGCATAGCCAGGGTGATGTGAATGACTTTTTAAAGTACCATGTACACACTCGGGAGTTTGTTTTTCATATCAAACTTGCGAAGTCTAAACTTACTAGGAGAGGATGCAGGACTGTCACTGAACTGTGTGAAGGCTACTTAATATTGAGGAAAAGCCCCAATCAGATAGGCGAATGCCTGCAGCTCCACCTCCGTTTTCAGATGTCTCAGTTTTCCCCCATCTACACTGAGACGGAGCAGCAGCGTTTTAGAATGAAAACGGCCTGTCCAGCGTTTCCAAAACGTTCTGTTTTCGGGGTTTGAAAACTCCAGCGTAGTGTGGACGGATGCCGTAATCGTAGCAAAACTTATGCGTTTTAAAACTAAAACGTATTAGTGTAAACGAGGCCAGAGTGTGCCTTAATCCCCGCTTCGACTGCGTTAGATAAACAGTGACAGACGTGAAGGATCTCACCTAACGTTTGCTAGAAATACTACAGTAAGAACTTTCCCAATGATTATTTGATGTATTTGTTGTGGAGTTGCAACGATCAGTCACCCACAATATCGTTACCAATTTTTAAACATTTTAAACTTATGAAACTCATTCTTGATCACATTTGATGATGATTGATGATCACAGTGAGCTCAACAAATCTTTTAATCCTGGTTGCTTTGCGCATATTCTTGTTCTCGGTGGTCGGGTAAACCACACTCCTACGTCATGTTGCGGTGGGCCTAAAAATAAGAGAGATTTGGATTCTATTTTTAATGTCAGGAAATTAAAATAAAGAGACTAAAGTGGGTCGCACACCGTATGCACCGCTTAGCACTGTGGCATGGTGCGCACATGACAGTTGAAAGTATCGCACACCAGACGTGCACATGTTATTTAAAATGAAATTATTTAGATGGTGCTGTGGTGCGACAGACACATGAACACTGTCCTGAGTCGAAGCTGGGCACCGTGGACAGCTGCTGACTTGTGGCACCGGTGTGCGTACACTGATAGAAACCTATGTTTAGAATTCTAAAATGCATAGCTCACTCAGTATAACAGTGGACACACTACACCTGTACACAGTTCTGTCCAAATAGCTTCCAAAAGATGATTTTCATCATAGGGGATCTTTAAAGTACATATCAAAGTAATTCTTTATTACTGTCCACCACTGAAATTTGTTCATCATCTGAAGAAAGCATATTTTATCATTTATTTTAGATGAAATTTCTTTGCTCAGTTTTTTTTTTTTTTTTTTTTTTTTTTGATCTGTGCATGAATGTTTTGAACAATCACTTTTAGGTGAATTGAGGGACAGAAATCTTCTCAGTTGATTATAAATATCGGTAACACTTTATAATTACACACTATGGATCATTTAATAAGCATTAGCATCTAGTGAATTCATTATTTGTTAAGCATTAACTCAACGTTATTAAACGTTAGTAAGCTGTTTATAACTGTAGCTACAAAGGCTGTATTACTGACTTATTAATTGTACTTTCATACTTTGTGACTGGTTGATTTTTCATTACAAAATGTAGTATTGCATTATTAACAAACCATTTGTATTTAAGAGTAGTTGGAGGTTTTTAAGATCATTCAGAATGAGTTAGTACATGACTAATAAACTATTGAAATAAACATTGATATATCTTATTATTATTGGCATATAGTAATGGTTACTATGTATTTTAATGAATGCTTTATTACTCAACTTCATGCAGTTTTGTGACCTAATCTAAAGTGAGGACTATTTATGCTTTATGAATCCATTATAAATGACAATTAAAGGCTTGGTATCCAATGAACAATAATCTTTGCAATCTTATTTAAAAAGTACAATTACTGTAAAGTTTAAACTCAGCCGAATAACAGGAGTGTCAAAATACAACATAAAATTGGATAAAACAACAACAATATAATAATTTTACAATATATTAGGATGCAATGTTTAAACTTCAGTAATTTTATTTTAGATAAGGTTGCAAAGATTTTTATTTTATTTGATACAGTTTCATTGGTGTATCTTCAAATGAAATGAATAATGTCATTTATGTTATTTTTTTCCTGTTTTGACCATTTAATTGTCATTTATAAGGGATGTATAAAGCATACATAGTCCACACTTTAGATTAGGTCACAAAACTGGATGAAGTTGAGTTAATAAAGCATTTATTAACATACAAATTAACTATTAGTATATGCCTGAATAATAAGAATTATAAATGTTAATTTGAGGAGTTTATTAATCATTTACTAACTCCTTCTGAATGTTCTTAAAAAAAACACCAACTATGCTTAAATAGCTGGTTTGTAAATAATGCAATACTTAATTTAGTAAAAATTTAGTAAATCATTAACAAATAATAAAATTACAATTACTAAGCACATTATAAATGTGCTTGTCAAGAATAGAGCATTTTTAGTTGCAGTTTTAAACTGCTTACTAGCGTTTATTAATGTAGATTTAATGCTTAACAAATAATAAATTTACTAGATGCTAATGATTAACAAATGGTTCATAGTGTATATAGTGTATATAGTGTATAGTGTAATTGTTATTATAAAAGTGTTAACGAAATATCTTCATTTGGTTCTTTTGTGTTCTGAAGACAAACAAATTTCCTATGGCTTTGGAATAGCATAAGGTTGAATAAAGAATGACATCATTTTAATTTTATCCTTTTAAATCCTTTCATAATAAATTAACACACATCCCTAATACCTTAAAATAGCTTACATTAGATTACATTCAAGGCTGAGACACTTTTAAGTATTTAAAGTGAAAAGCTAAGAAAACAATTGACTTCTGAGTAATTAGCTGATAACAAAGGGATAACAGGTTTTCGGAAAAAAAAATTCTGATCACTTAATTCCCTTCATTAGATCACTGTACTGTGTTTTTCTTGCAAATCGTCCTCAAGGGGCTACAGTTCAATCAATCCTCCAGGCCGTGCTTCACTAATTCTTATTCATCATGCTGAGATGGTGACAGCGGCTCTGTTACATCAGAATGGCGGCTCACAGTGTATCTGCCTAAAGGGGACTGGTTTCTTCTAAATTTATGATTAGACATGAGTGGGTGAAATCTATCTGCCTTTAAAGTCCACTGCAAAGAACGGTTTACATAAACTCAGAAACAACAGTGTTATGAGTGGCTGAATATTTTTATAGAGGCAACATCAGCAATCTGATAAAAGATTTGCCAAATTCTGGTGGTTTGTGAAAATTGGGGAATTAGTTTTCTTTATAATTAATTAAGCATACTTTAATGCTGCATTTCAATCTGATGTATATGCATTGTAATGATAAAATGTTAAAATATTCATTGATCACAGTTTAATTTAGCAATACAGCAATACAAGTTTTTTATTACATACATGTTTTTTGACTAAAGGACATTTTATTACAATGAATGAATGAATGAATGAATGAATGAATAAATGAATGAATGAATGAATGAATGAATGAACGAATGAACGAATGAATGAGATGTGACAGAGTGGCCAAATAATTGCATGCCAAGATTGATTGGTTGATTGATTGATTACACATTTTAAAGGGTTCCTGTTTTAACCCTTTTACACAAATGTAAGATAAAGCTATGGTTTCTCCAGAATGTGTCTGAAAAGTTAAAAGTTTCAATAAAACATGCTAATACTTTCAACAACCTTAATAATATTCTTAACTTAAAGCGGATGTTAATAAAGTTAATAGCAAATAAAATTGTAACATTAACTCAATATCCCTAGTATGCAAAGGCCAAAGCATGTGGAATTGTTAAGATGAATGACAAGGCGTTCATAATGCTATGGTGACAGAGGGATGAAGCTCTCCATTTTAATCCAAGCCGCTGAGATTAGCTCTGGGAGAAAGGTGTCTCAGCATGTGCTATCTGCTGATGGGGGCCCACGAAATTAAATTAATGGCAAAGGGAAATCAAGTGAGAGAGCTCGCAAAATCAAATTACCAATCCAGTGCAAATAACTTAGTTGGGAGTCAAAGTTGTAATTGATAGCAAGCAAAGAACAAGACACTGGATGAGACAATATGATCTAGCATGCATTCCCGCTAACATCATTTGTGAATCTGCTGTCCTGATTAAATATTAAAGAGGTGTGCATGGGGAAAGAAAATTTGGGTGTGTGTTGGGGTTAGAAGCGAGACAAGCTAAGAGCTGAATTTACATGGCCTCTGGGTATGTTTGTAAAATGTCTTTCCCTTGGCATGTGTCAGACGAAAGAAATGTCGTGCTTGTTGGGTCAAATGCGTTAAATGTTTGTTCAGCAGTTAAAATCCTTCGAGGATATTTTATCATTAAGTCAATGGCAGAATATGCAAAACAACACTTTTTTTCTCTCCCAAATTGACTATTCATTGATTCATCTGAGGGATTAGGTCTGACTAGGTAGTCTGAAGGAAGCGCTGAATAATTAAGGCCCCGATGTACTCACAGGCAATGGTATTTTCCATTGTTTGCTTAGGGGTAAAAAGTAGTTTGAAATACCTGTGAGGTGCTGTACTGTTCCTCACTGCTGTACCACCACTGAGATAAATGTGTTTAATGTACTGTATACAGTATGTGCTGCATTCTATACTGGAATAAAACAGTGGTGAGAAGCAGTAATTAAGAGAACATTAATTTTTATATATTTGAACCAGTAATTTAATAAAGTTATTAAAACAAAATTCATATAATTATTATAATATACAGCCTTTTCCTAAATTGGTGTTATTTCAATCTAACATTATTATTGGTTTATTCAAATTGCTGTTCTGAGTTCTGAGTATATTGTAATTTCAACTGTAAAAAACAACAACTTTAAAATGCTACAATAAAAATCTGCAGCCTGGTTATCATTCATTTATTTAAATATCTTTAGCTTAGTCCCTTTTTTATCAGGGGTCACCACAGCAGAATACTCTTATACACTACGGCCAATTTAGTTGTCGCATGTCTTTAGACTGTGGGGGAAACTGGAGCAACCCACGCCTATGCATACCCAAGCATATGTTTTACACAGCGGATGCCCTTTCAGCTGCAACCCATCACTGGGAAACACCCATACACTCTCATCCACACACATACACTACAAACAATTTAGCTTACCCAATTCACCTATAGCATGTGTCTTTGGACTTGTGGGGGAAACCGAAGCATCCTGAGGAAACCCACATGAACATGGGTTTTCCTGCAATCTCCACACAGAAATGGCAACTGACGCAGGCGAGGCTCGAACCAGCAATGACCTTGCTGTGAGGTGACAGCACTACCCACTGCACCACCCCACCGCCCAACAGTTTTATGGTATCACGATATTGTGAATACTACTGCAAAATAACAATATTTTTAAACGTCTGGGTAAAAAACACAAGTTTTTCCCCTATTGAACACAATATATTTTATTTTAGGAAATATTTATAATATTTTGGAACAGTAAACATGTCAGGCTAAATAGTTAAAATAAATCATTGACCTCTTCTATCTTTACTAGTTTCAAAAACACAAACCTCACATATTCCTTAGGAACAGTAGAACAGAAAATTTTAGCAGTTTTAAAACCTTGACTTTTCCAAACCGTGATAAGCCTTGAAACTGGTTATCATCATATCCCTAGAAGAGACACTTAAAGGGCACCTATTTTACCACTTTTTAAGATGTAATATTAATATTATGGTTCTTCTGAGTGTGCCAGTTTAGGTTCAGTTCAAAACACAATTCAGATTTTTTTATTATGATGTGTTAAAAAGTGCCATTTTGGGGGGCGTGTACACAGTTCGCTGTTTTAGGGGCGTGTTGCTTCACATGAAAAATAGTTTCGACTTCCCATCCAACTTAACAAGGGGGCGGAGCCAAGAGCTCCCCTGCTTTGTGTATTGTAATAGACAGGCAGACAAGAGAGAAGCAACATGAGTGAGAGTACCAGCCAGCTGTACATGTACGACTCAGACACAAACCAAGCAGAGAGTACAGAATCATTTGTGTCTTTGTATAGTTTTACAGCCAACTGTGTGCTAGTTTAAAGCTCCGAGCTTGTAGCCTACACCGAGACTAATAAAGCGACACGGTGCGCACATGACAGTTGAAAGTATCGCACACTTGCAGCGTTGGTGTGTCACCCGATAGAAACTTATGTTTAGAATTCAAAAAAGCATGCCGCTGCGTGGCGCGACGCTGCGTGGCGCGACGCTGCGTGGCGCCGAGCGGCGCTTCTGGTAACTAAAGGGCGTCATACACCAGACGCGCCGCTCAGAGCCATGATGCGGCACACCAGACGTGCACATTCGCATGCTATTTAAAATGAAACTATTCTGCTAACTCTGTGGCGCGGCAGAAATATGAACAGTGTCCTGAGCAGGGCCAGCGCGTCCATGGAGGCGACCTAGGCTGCAGAATAGTGAGCAAACCCCCCAGTCGTCACTTTTTTAATCCGCGACAATGAGTAATGCATGGCGCTGCGCGTCGTTAGTTCGTTATTTCCAATGGAGGGACGAGCACGTGAGGCTCGCACTTTCCAGCTGCACCTAGTTAAGATGACAGGGAGCTTCTGTGACCGCAGGAAATGCAAACTGCTGAAGTTTAAGGAAGACACAATGAAAAGTACACATGTATGCAAACACACCAAAACTTACAAACACTGGCGGCGAGGAGGGCAATAACGTGGTGAATGTTGAGCCCAATGAGCCTTACATCTAAAAATAGAGCAAGGGTGTTTCTTTGGTGACGTCGCTTTGACTCACACGCTGAAAATGGTGGACGTGAAACAACATACTGAGGAGATGGTAATGGCCACCTGTCAATCAAT
>CAIGQZ010001197.1:6396615-6411831 GCA_903798205.1 Danio tinwini
GAGAGAGAGAGAGAGAGAGAGAGAGAGAGAAATTAGAGCTTATGTCATTTAATGTTAAAATGTCAATATTCATGACAGCATTGTATGTATGTTGTAATGTAGCATTCAATGGCCAAAATGTGCAATAAATAAATAAATAAATAAAGTGTTTTCAGAAAACATTAGTTATGGAAATTAGGAAATTAGAGTTGGAAATAGGTAATTAAGCTACCAGATATGTAATATACCATTGTTGGGTGTATCATTCTATTTTACAACTAAAATTAAATTATAGAACGTCCTGGTTATGTCTGTAACCCACGTTCCCCAAATAGGAAACGGAGACATGTGTCTGGTAAACAGACTATGGGTGTGGGTCAGATGACCTATAACTCTAAAGAGTAAGAAAATGGGCCAATAAAATGCCAAATGAGTTGGTGGAGTGTGCTCACTAGAATTTGCCTACTGAAGAGCCAATCACTCAGCTAACAGCTGGAGACTCAGATGCTGTGGCTGTGGAGACACATGTCTCTGTTCCCTATTTGGGGAACGTGGGTTACAGACGTTCATAATGGAACTTCAACATGTGTCTAGTAAACAGACTATGAGAGACTGACGCATATGGCGTCGCCAAAACAGGGGACCGCGCATATCTGGCACCGAAGTATGTGGGAATGCCAGAAGGGCATATCGGACATCACACTGAGCCAGACACTTGGCTCCTCCGCTGATTCAGGTGCTGGGGGCCTCGTAGGAATTCTCTAGGTTTTACCTGAGTGGGAAACTTACTAGTAGAATAAAATGGCGTACGTTTCTTCGAGTTAGGGAGCATGGCACAGCAAGCATTTGTTGACATGGAGCTTAATTTCCTCCTGATTGATTAGGGTTACCCAATAATCAGGAAGAAACAGGCTCAACTCAAAGGTTATAAAACCTTGAATGTTCCAGCATAGCTGAGTCTGACCGCCAGTATGAGCCACCGCGATAACAAGGCTGGCAGAGCGCGCGCTAATGGAACCATCGGAGCGGTCGCTGACGTGCCAGCAGAGGGGCAGCTTGGGAAGGGAGTGCTCACTCCAGGAAGCAGAGCGTCCTGAGGAAGAGCTGAAAATAAGAGAGTGTCTCTTACCTTCCTCCCTGGAACCCGCGTGAGGCCGGAGTGAGAGAAAGGAGTCTGTTCTTCTGCACTCTGGGAGTTGAGGCGAAGAGGCTCGGTGCTGCAAGCTGGAAGGCGGAGCGTCCCAGACTGGCAGGGCTCGGGTTTGCGCATCCGGAGAGAGAGGAAACTGCTCTTTTATTGAAAATTTGGGTACCATCAGCCAGAAGGCCAGCAGTGGTGTTTTTAAAGTTGATGTTGTTGACTGTAGTAGTCCTCGACCCCACACCGAGGAAAGAGCAGGTCCCCTCTTCTCCGGATGGCCTATCTTAGGGACGCTTCGAGGTCCGTTTAGCGGACTAAGTGGTGCCCTGGGGCGGGGGCGTTGCAGTCCCGGGGGGAGCTTGCGTTGCCGCTTAATACAGCACAAGCAGAGCAGATGTTGAAGGCGTGGGTGGACACCCTTGGCGAGGAGCAGCCGAGGTGGTTGGGGCAGTGGGGAAAGCAGTTTTCCGAGCCCGCTGATAGATGACTTCTTCCATTTTCTTGGACTGCTCTTTCACCGGCGAGAATTCCTGGGTGAACCGGGCATAAAAAAAGTGCTCTCCATGCCTGCATGAGCTCTCTGTGTACCTCTGGGAAGATGGGGACGGTGGGCCTGGAGGGTTTTGCCGCCTTTTTAACCCTTACGTAACACCCATCTAAGCGGTCCGGCCGCAGTGCAGGGGGACAAGCCATCTCCAGTTCTACGCCCGAAGCAGCACGGAATAACATGCCTAACATGTCCGACTCCAAATCCGAAACCTCACTAACAACCCCGGAGGGTGGCAGAGGGTCCGGATCTTCATCAGAGTATGTCAGCCTGCCCTCCAATGCAGCAAAGGACATCACGTCCCCGGCGTTATCTAATGAAAGCGCGGCCATCCCAGAGGATGGACCAGCGCTTGCACTCGAAGCAGAGACAGAGCGCACTGATGAGGAGCGAGGAGTCAGAGGACCCGGAGATGACGGATAAGCCCCCACTGTAACCCTCAGGCCTGCCCAAGTGCTAACCGATTAGCGGGGAGCAACAGGGGTGACTTGCCCTAATGCAAGGGCTCGCCATGACCTCAATTGCGCAACAGTCAAACTTTCGCAATAAGGGCAAGAACTGTCCGCGAGCACCACCTCAACATGATGGACCCCCAAACATGTGATGTAATACTCGTGCCTGTCATCTGGGGTGAGGAAACAACAAGACAACATCTTTAAAAAGACGTGCTACTCGACCGTGTGGTCTCTTAGGGAAATCCAGAAACTGCTCTTTTAGATCACCAGCAAAACGACCAGGGCACAGGAAACCCAACTCAACCGCAGCTGCAACGTCTTCTCCCGCACTGGTGAGAGATATGGCTTTCTTCTTGGAAGTCAGCTTTAGCAGAAAGGGTTTTTTCAGTCTCATGAGAGGGTCTGAAGCAACAATTCTTGTGAGCTCACTCCACTGTGGAGCCGAGCTCCGCCAACTCATTTGGCATTTCATTGGCCCGTTTTCTTACTCTTCAGAGTGATAAGTCGTCTGACGCACTCCCATAGTCTGTTTACCTTATGAAGGGGAACTAAATTTACAATTACATATGCTTAAAGAAAAAGAAGAGAAATTAAATTCATGACCAAATAAACTTATATATACTGTATACATAATTAAACAACAATGTAATTCCAAGTCAATCACACTTTTGTAAAATCAAACTGCCTACTTAGGAAGTGTTGTTAAAAGGAATATATTTTTTATTATTTTACTTTCCTTTAAACAATTGTATTCATATTGCTTAAAGGTCATATATTAAACTAAACTTCGAGTGTGATATGTTTTGCATACTAATGAAACATTTTTGCAGAAGTAGATGAAGCTTGTCTAAAATTAACTGCAGCGAAACTTCCTGAGAGCACAGAATTTGCAGTTAAAAAGTCTTGTGCTTTTTGACGTTGTGCAGAGAATGAGTAGAAAAAGAGGACATATGTATGGGTGCAGCCAATGGAGGACTGGAGAATGATTGACAAGTGACGAATTCCACTAAACTCCACCTGTTAATATCAGCTTCCTATATAAGTTGAAGTCAGGAAATGAAAATGGTGGCTCACCCCTGAATGTAACTCTTGCATTGCATTGAGGATTGCAGAATTCTGTGAATCGAATTATTCATTTGTATCCAATAAATTGCTTATATGTTAAACATTGAAGAAAAACCTCTCTGTATTCCAACAGAAGCAACACTGACTGACAATAAATATCACATGCTGTTGTGCAAATGGAATAGACACCAGGTGGAAGTTATAGGCAAAGACACCCCCAATAAAAGAAGTGAAAAAAGTGCAGGTGGTGACCACAGACCACTTTTCAGTTCCTGTGCTTTCTGGCTGATGTTTTTTTTTTTTTTTTTTTTTTGTCGCTTTTGGATGCTGGAAGTGCTTTTACTCCAGTGGTTCAATGAGCTGGAGTCTACAACCAAAACAAGTGGCTTAGGTAATGCAGCTTATCCAAGATGCCACATATATGTGAGCTGTGACAAGAAGGTTTGCTGTGCCATTCAGTGTAGTGGCCAGAGCATGGAGGTACTACCAGGAGACAGGCCAGTATATTAGGATACATAGAGGAGAACAACAACCAAGTAGCAGGACCGCTACCTCCACCTTTGTGCAAGAAGGAACAGAAGGAACACTGCCAAAGACCTGCAAAATGACCTCTAGCAGGCCATGTCTGTCACATGTGTCTGCTCAAACAATCAGAAACAGACTCCATGAGGGTGGTATGAGAGCTCAACATCTACAGGTGGGGGTTGTGCTTACAGCCCAACACTGTGCAGGGCATTTGGCATTTGCCAGAGGACACCAAGATTGACAAATTCGCCACTGGCTCTTCACAGATGAAAGCAGGTTCACACTGAGCACATGTGACAGACATGACAGAGTCTGGAGATGCCATAGAGAATGTTCTGCTGCCTGCAACATCCTCCTGCATGACCAGTTTTACAGTGGGTCAGTAATGATGTGGGGTGGCATTTCTTTGGAGGGCCGCACAGCCCTCCATGTGTTTGCCAGAGGTAGCCTGACTGCCCTTAGGTACCGAGATGAGATCCTCAGACCCCTTGTGAGAACATATGCTAGTGCGGTTGATCCTGGGTTCCGACTAATGCAAGACAATGCTAGACCTCATGTGGCTGGAGTGTGTCTGCTGTTCCTGCAAGATGAAAGCATTGATGCTGTGGACGGGCCCACCCGTTCTCCAGACCTGAATCCAGGTGAGCACATCTGGGACTTTGTGCCTCACTCCGTCCACCAACATCACATAGCACCAGAGACTGTCCAGGAATTGGCGGATGCTTTAGTCCAGGTCTGGAAGGAAATCCCTCAGGAGACAATCTGTCACCTCATCAGGAGCATGCCCAAGTATTGTATGAAGGTCATACAGGCACGCGGAGGCCACACACACACACTACTGAGCCTCATATTGATTTGTTTTAAGGATGCTACATCAAAGTTGTATCAGCCTGTAATGTGTTTCCACTGAAATTGAGTGTGACTCCATATACAGACCTCCCTGGGTTAATAAATTTGATTTCCATGTGATTTGGTTGTCAGCACATTCAACTGCGGAGGGCCTGGGGTGTAAAGCTGAAGTAGGTCTGAAGGCTCAAGTATAACAGGCACTGGTGGGTCAGGAGGTTCTTGTTCAGGAAGTACTAGTGGTTCAGACAACCACAGTGGGTCAAGGGGCTTTGGTACAGCAGACACTGGTGGGTCAGACAACCCCAGTGGGTCAGGAAATTCTGGTTCAGGAAGCACTAGTGGTTCATTCAACCCCAGTGGAAAAGGAGGTTCTGGGGGTTCAGGCAATCCCAGTCGGTCAGGAGGCACTGGCTGTTCAGGCAACCCCAGTGGGTCAGGAGGCTGAGGTTCAGGTGGCACTGGTGGTTCAGACAACTTCAGTGGGTCAGAAGGCTCTTGTTCAGGAGGCACTGGTGGTTTAGACAACCTCAGTGGATCAGTAGACACTGAGAAGTCACACAGCTCTGGGAAGTCACGTGGCTCTGGTAGCCATTCGTGGGACTCAGGTGGCAGCTCTGGTTGCCATTCATGGCACTTAGGTGGCAGATCTGGTAGCCATTCATGGGACTCAAATGGCAGCTCTGGTAGCCATTCATGGACCTCGGGTGGCAGCTCTGGTAGCTATTCGTAGGACTGGCACCCGCCATTCAGGGGATTCGTGAGGACCTGGTGCCTGCCCTTCAGGGGATTCGAGAGGATCTGGCACCTGCTATTCGGGGGCTTAGGGAGGATCCACCATGCGGAGAGTTCTGGCACCCAGCCATATGGTGAGTTCAGTGGGATCTGGCGATTGCCATTCGATGACTTTAGGAGGATCTGGCATGTTCAGATTTATGTGGAATTAGTCAAGCAATTTAATAATTTATTGAGTAAGTTACTTTTCAGACAAATTAATTTAAATACAATTGTAATTATGTAATTGGTCATTAGTAATTAATAAAAAAAAAAAGTAACTTACCCAATACTTTCTGATGATGATAATAATAATAATAATAATAAATTTATTTATTTATTAAATACTCCACTTCAGTGTCAGATTCATGCAGCACAAGTTTACAAAGTTGCAGAGAATTCATTCACTTACTAATTGCCCCCTGAGGAGCCTGGTGTCGGGTTCAATCCCATCGAATTCTTGTATAATGAGTGCGAATGATGATGCTGGTCCAGCTTCACAGAAAGGTCATGCTATAATCTTCTTTTACAGAAACAAATGAAATTAATGAAAGCACTCTGTCACACTCTGCAGTCCAGCAGTTGAGAAGTCTATATACTGCTGGAGATCCGACCAGCTCTCAGACTGATGGAATCAACAAAATCACATCAGTTAGTTTAATAGCCGAGGATGCTGCAGACATTTGCAAAGGAATGTTTGCAGCACAAAATGACAATGAGTGCAAATCGCATTATTTTGAGGAAAGGAAACTTTAATTGAATTATTGATGCTTGTTGGTGCGTGGCAAGAAGTTTAAGATTCCAAACAATCTACGAAAGTTTAATCTCAAACACTTTAATCAATAGTTTCAGACACAATATGTTGAATATTTAGAGTGTAATATTATCAGTAAACAAAATGCTGATGGGGGGAAAAAAGGCAAGCGCTGTAGCTCAGAGGAGGTCTTCATAATGCTGCCTCCACAATCTGTTTAATTCTTTATTGTTTGCAAAAAGAAAAGAAAAATAGTTTTAAGCATGTGTACACACACATACTCACAGCCACTTTGTTTGACAAATGTAACAATACAATTAGGATTGTAGGCATGGTCAAAACAAACACGTCTGAGCATTAGAATTGGAAGGAAAGGAAATGTACGTGATTTTTGCAGATTCCACTATTCTACTACACTACTGTTTTGCATGTTCATGTGAAAGAGCACAAAGATGTCTTCAATCTCTTTTGGTAGTAGGGTTGGAAAAACAGGGCCGAATAGCCATTGAAATGATTTTTTTTAAACAATTTCAGAAAAAAATAATGAAATATTTAGCAAAAAATCCAAGTGTATTTTGTTACTGTAGTCTGAGTATTTCGGAAATTGTTGAACTACTGGGATTTTCACATACAACCATCTCTAAAGCTGTAGAAAAATATCCAGAGGGCAGAACCAGTTATTAATTACTCATTCTTATGTGTTCCAAACCCATGAGATCTCGTTCATGAGCACTGTGCACTGATGTATACCCTAAATAACCATGCATTATGACCCCATTTAAACAAAGCACAAATGATTCTGAGTGTAACAGCCAAAAAAGACCACAGCCCTCTCGTAACCAGCCATTTTTTTGTACACAAACATATTCTTGTAGCTTCATAATATTCTTATTGAACCAGTGGAGGCATATGATCTGTGTTGAGGATGTATTTTGGCATTTTTGAAAAAGTAAGAGTTACTGTCTCTAGAGGATCTGAGAAGATTGAATTCTAAAATATCAAAATTTAACCCAGGCTTTTTTTGATTACGTACCCCTATACATTTCTGGAGAGAGCAAAATATGTCCCAGGAGCTAAGTTTGCAGTTTTTTTTTTTTCTTTTGCAAATCCACCAGAGGTTCTGTGTATGCTTTTTCAGATCACAAATTTCTCTTGCTAGTGCCATTTGCACCTGCTGTTCTCACGTAAATCCACCAGGGGCCACTGTCGACTGACTGACCAACCCACCAAACCCCCCACCCTCAAGTGTAAAATCGTTTGTTTAAACTAAAACATGGAGTCAATTTTAAACTTTGGAACTGACTCTTGATAGTCAACGCCTCAGAGGAATCAGTTCTTTTTGGAATTAATTCACTGTCCTAGATGTAATAGTTTGGAGAAATATTATTTGTACACTTTGGTACTTTCAGTACCAATAAGGCATTGGATTAAACACTGTTGTTAAATACCTACGTATTGCTGATGACCATGTCTATTTCATTATGACCAGAGTGCTTCCAATGAGCCTGTGCTGCAAATCTCAAATCAACTCAAACTGGTTTCTTGAAAATGACAGTGAGTTCACTAAACTCCATTGGCCTCCACAGTCACCAAATTAAATAAAACAAAGCATGTAGGATGTGCTGCAATAGGAGATTCCCATCATAGATTAAATCTGCAGTAACTGCGTGATGCTATCCTGTCGATATGAAAAAATCTCTGATGTTTCCAGTACATTGTTGAATCTATTGTACACTACCTGACAAAAGTCTTCTCACCTATCCAAGTTTAGGAACAACAAATAATATCTTGACTTCTAGTTGATCTTTTAGTATCATAAATGGCTTATATGAAAGGCAAAGGCCTCTAGATTACGCTTATTTTACCAAAATAAAATATGATCATGCCTTGATTTTTAATTATTTAATTAGAACAATAAGGTCTGACTTTGCTTAGACAAAAGTCTTGTCACATAACATAAATAATATACAGTATAGAATATAAAGTCATGGTGCAGTGGAATAAAAAAATATTGTGTATGACTCCCATGAGCTTGGGCGACTGCACCCATACATCTCTGCAATGACTCAAATAACTTATTAATAAAGTCATCTGGAATGGCAAAGAAAGCGTTCTTGCAGGACTCCCAGAGTTCATCAAGATTTCTCTGATTCATCCTTAATGCCTCCTCCATTATCTTACCCCAGACATGCTTAATAATGTTCATGTCTGGTGACTGGGCTGGTTAATCCTGGAGCACATTGACCTTCATTGCTTTCAGAAACTTTGATGTGGAGACTAAAGTATGAGAAGGAGCGCTATCCTGCTGAAGAATTGGCCCTCTCCTGTAGTTTGTAATGTAATAGTTGCCATCAACTCTGCAAATCTCTCGCATGGCCCCATACTGAATGTAACCCCATGATTTTTCTATCACCAAACTTGACTGATTTCTGTAAAAAAAAAAAGTAAATGGGTCCATGCAGGTTCCAATAGGTCTTCTGCAGTATTTGTGATGATTGTGATGCAGTTCAACAGATGAGTCATTGGAAAAATCTACCTTCTGCCACTTTTCCAAATGACAAGATTTTGTGAGGTAGCGTATTTCACAAAACATTAAGACAATTCTGAAGGAAAAAGAGGGACCAGGACAGTAATAAGTGTACTTATTACAGTTGTTGTCAAGTGTGTATGGATGCTTCTCACACATTACTGACATGATGGATGTAACAACCTTCTCATGTACAGCAAGTGGTGGTAAAACATCACCTGTAGTCGTTATGAGGTTATTTCCTAACATTATTTTCATGTAAATACATCATTACTGTGTTCTAAACATCTAAAACTCAAAACCAATAAAGTGAAATGCGTTATGAGCAGACAGATGGCGAATGAATTTTCTTACTACAGTAAACGGTATAAACTTGATCTTATGTGCACTAAATGTTTTGCTCATTTTTTACAGTTCACTGCTGTTGTACCCTTGAGCACGACATTTGTTGCAGGGGTGCAAAAGTTTATTCTTCTGTTTATGCTTCTGTTTTCCCTGCTCAACTGTCTTGCAAAAGAGAACCCGCTTTATAGCGCAACAAAAAATAAAATGTAGACTTGATGGCATATCAAACGCAACAAGAGCTATAAACCTTCTGTACCAGAAGCCTTTTGTAATCTAGTTAGTTACTACTTCCTGCCCTCATAGGCATCTACCTTTAAAGAAAGCATCAATTTCAGTCCAGACTCATTGAAAATACGTGCCTCAGCCTACATTTTTTGTGCAAGATAAAATATTCAATTTCCCAGTGATGCATTGCAGCTGGAAGGGCATCCGCTGCGTAAAACATATGCTGGATAAGTTGGCAGATCATTCCGCTGTGGCAACCCCAGATTAATAAAAGGACTAAGCCGAAAAGAAAATGAATGAATGAATAAAATATTCAACATAGACTCATTCTAAAAATGTAGCCCTATATACATTTCTGGAGATCACAAATTATGTAGCCAGAAGTATGTATGGCTGCATTTTGTCTTTGAAATAAATGCTACGGGGTGGTATGATATTGTTCCATTTCATGCTTACCAGCTGACCTCTTACCTCCATATGGACGGCTTTCCCACTGTTACCAGTTTGTCCAGTAGCACGCCATGTACGTCAGCGGACTGAAGATGCAGAGAGTTTAGCAAATACAGTAACTGTTCTAGAAAGCAGGTAGGAAAAACAAAAGCCAAAAAAACAAGTAAATAACAGGGTGAGAATGTTGTGAAATTTGAAAACCTGGTAAAAATTAGCTGAGGGCTTTTCTTTTTCTGGATTGCTTTTTTAAAATGGTTGAGTTTAGAGAAGTGGGTGGGCAGGTCAATCAGTGCTTTTGAAAACACTATTGGTTGGGTTTAGGAAAGGAGGAGGGTGGGTCAGTCAATCGGTCAGTCAGTCAGTCAGTCAGTCATTCAGTCAACAGCGGCCTCTGGTGGATTTACACAAGAACAGCAGGTGCGAATGGCACTGGTGAGAAAAATTTGATATCTGAAAAAGCCTAAACAGCGGCCTGTAGTGGATTTGCAAAAAAAAAAAAACATTTTTTGTATTTGAACGTATTTGACACTCTCCAGAAATGTATATAGTGGTACGTTTTCAGAATGAGCCTGGGTTAAAAATATTTGCACTAAGTATGTTTCGTTCAGCCTGATCTCATGAGTAAATGTAACTATTTTACGTTGTGTCAGGTTAGTGGCTCATTCATACGAGTTCAGTCGTACAAATATGTATGATTTTTAAAAGGAGGCGTGGCACCAAATCCTACCCCTAAACCTAACCGTCACTGAAGGATAAGAAAATAGTACTAAATTGAACAAATGACATCATACAAATTCATATTAATTAGCCATTAAAAAGGGCACCAGTTTCAAACAATTTTTCAAGATTTAATATAAATCTTTTGTGTCTCCAGAATGTGTCTGTAAAGTTTCAACTCAAAATAACTATCAGATTATTTATTATACCTTTTGAAATCTGGGAAATGGGTGCTGTTTTAAAGGGTCATGAAACACCAAAACACATTTTATGAGATGTTGACAGTCATATATGTGTCTCACGCTGCTGTAAACACTATTAGAACACATTTATTTCACAAAACAAGTGAAATTGCTTGTTTTTGCCTTATTTTGAGCAAATTCCTACTTCCGGTTTTTAAATGAATTTTTAAAGCTGCTATGAGAGCGCAGCTGGACTCATGTGTGGATTACAGTGCACGCGACAGAAATGTGTAAGGAACAATATTTTAGCAGAGAGCTTTTACATAAGGAAATGATGAAATCCGGATTCGCCACTCGTTTCCTTTTTAAAAGATGTGGTTCTAGTTGGGGTTGATTGTCCTGTCTCTTCTCTACAGATTTGGTAAGTGATCGATCAGTGGTCTTTGTTTGTTTATTCAGATGGCAAAGATAGTTTGTATCGTCAGCAGTACTCTTTTAGTCTTTAAAGACTAGTCAAAATGATTTAGTTACTAAGCTTACAGTATGTTAATATCACTACAATATTATAGACTGAAAGATTGACTGTAAATGCTGCTCTCTGAGTGTAAACATGTAAACATCAATCAAAGCAATCAAACTATTCCCGTTGACTAGGATTTTCTAGGATAGTCTTTACACACAAGGCTTTGTAATGTAAACACATAAACTGTCTTTCTCTCCTGCGTTTGTGTGTTTGTTTTGCCTCTGTAAACATCAGCGTGTGCCCAACTGGAAACTCCCATTTTTATGCAAAACCTTCCCTCTTTCCCTCCCCCAACACTCCCACCAACACTTCCCACTGTTCTCTTGTGCGTCAAAGCAATAGCCTTCATGTAGACAAACAGCTCAGTGACAGACAAGAATGAAGCAGATCTCTCTTACTACAGTAAGAACTTTCACAACGGTTATTTGATACATTTGTTTTGGAGTTATTTTAAGCCACACAATGGCTTATGTGAGTCACACAATGTCGTTATAAAGTTTGCTTGCGTGCACGCGTTCGCACACACACGTTAGCTTTGCACTGTTTTTGCACAGCAAATGTGATAGGGTACACGTAAATATCCACTGCTGTATGGATATCTGTTATGTTAATGTAAACAAAATAAATCTGATTTAAGTCCACAAACCGGGACTGAAGCGTCTTCTTTCATAATTGTATAGGCGCTATGCGGCTGTGATGATAAATTAAGTAGCAATTTTACTGTCTTTGTTACAAACATGCACTGTTTTAAAAACAAATTTAAAGTTGTAAAACTCATTCTTGATCAGATCTTTTAATCCCAGTTGCTTTTAATCCCAGTTGCTTGTCTTGTAGATATGATTATACGCATTACTATGGAGACATGTTAATACACGGCTGTCAATCAATTCAGTGGGCGGGGAAGCTGCACTCCTATGTCAAGTTGCGGTGATATATATATATATATATATATATATATATATATATAAAGTGTAGTATTATATTTCATATATAGTATATTATATTTATTTGAATATTATAATATTCAAAATTGCATGGTAAACCATATATAGAGCGTGTCACAGGTTGCTATTGTTCAAAAATTAACCAATGTGATTTGAATATAAAAGCAGCTTAACCTCAGTGAAGCAGGCTACGAGGAGTAGCGATATTTACTGATGTTTTGTTATTAAATTAAAAAAAAATTTAAATGTTAATGTTAAAAAACATTATTGGTGCTGTAAAAGGTACCTTATGGAATTCAATATAGTCACATTAATTGTTTGCCGGATGATTTCAGTTCTGTGCATATAACCCATTTGTAAAACAACACAATCTACATAAGCTTTGCGTGACTAAAATACTTTTAAAACATACAGTAACATTAGTCTAAAAGAAGAACTTCAGCCATGGTGTCGTCCTTCCTCCAGCATGCAAAAGTAACTCCAAAAAAATACAAAATATTGTTGTAAATAATAAGGATACTCAAAATGAATACATTTAAACATAAATTGAAGCCTGTGAATGTCTAGTCTTGAGAGCAAGGATGGCCACTGAAGCAGATCATACATTATACAATGATGTGTGTAAAAAGAACAACCCAGAACAAATCTGCAAAGTCTATTATATGCCGTATTAAGAGGAGCAAGAGCAGTTTTGGTTAAAACCAACACCTTGAATTGATATATTAGAAACGGCTTCTATTTTATCACAGCTAAACATGTGAAACCTATGACAGTGATCACCTCAGTTGAACCTCGTGTGTTTTATTCAGTGGTAAATTTTAAGAAGGTGAGTTTGAATAGATTCTAAACCTTACCGCTTAGTGAGTGAGTGCATATTCTGTGCTTCTGAAAGGCTGTATTTAAATCTCTGTCGTGTTTCTTCTGGTGCAAACATCCAAACTGCTCACCACTGCGCATCTCACAAAGCGTGTTGTTAGTTGTTAGCGTGTTGTAATGTTTACGTTCGTATCTGTCTCATTTCAACGTCTGATACTGTCCATTTTGGTCACGGACGCATCCTTTCTGAATGAATGAATGAAATACGATGTTTTCCAACAAAGCAACCTGGGGTGCTAACATGTAATTGGCTAAACTGACATTGTTTAGGTAAATTTCACCTGACAAAGACGGCTGGAAAAAAAAACATTTTCAAAGCAGAATATCTGACTTTAGCATTGTTTTGCAGTTAAACAAGTATGTTCACTTGGGATGTTTCTTAAATATCTACACACATATTACGGTATTTTTATGCTTTAGAAGAGTCAAAAACTTACATACAGCACCTTTAATCACTACTATTAGAATGTGAAGAGACTTTCAATCAGCACAACACAAAATGTTTATAAAAACAATCACCTACTGTATCTTTAACTATAGTGAACTGATAAACAGTAAAAAAAAAAGACTGTTGTGTACTTTAATTTTGTTGTATTGTAATATAATATACTCAGTAGTTTTAGCATTAAGTAATTGGTTTTGTATTGTTGATATAGTATATTTTATGTGGGGATTTCATGTTATTTTTTATTGCAAAAAATGCCAGACACAAACACAATGGTAATTTTTACAGAAATAAATAAAAATAAATAAAGTAAAATGCATAAACCTGTAAAGAACAACTTTTATGTGTTTGATACTGCATGTTGGTGATAGTCTGAAAGCATCAATACATTTTTTCTAAAGTGATTTGTATTTGTTGTCATTGTCAACACTCCTGAGCCTGTCATTCAATATGCCGGATTGCCACTCTCTATTCCCTTCTCTATATTTATGCAGTCCATTGTCAACGCTGCCATTAAGCATTAACTGAGATTGGAAATGTGAATCGGGGAATGACTAGTGTGTTTCAGGAAATAACCAGTGGAGGCTTTGGGATCCATATTTACCATCCCTGACTCATTACCGACGTTATGGAAAGCTGCTAATTTTAGATAATGAGAGACACTTCTCACCAGGATTGTGGGTAGTCAGAGACAGATGCACAGGCTCTTTGTGTGCATTTGAGTGTGTGTTTGGTTGAGTTGTGTGTTATGGGGCAAGAAGCAATTGGCGCCGTTCCTGTTCCTCTCCCAGCATGGCACGGAGCAGACATAAGCCACCTCCATCTGCCTATCACTGTACTCCTCCCTCCATCCCAAATGACAGATAAACACACAAGATGTTTCATTTAAATCATCAGTTTATTACTGCTCTGCTCCCTAATTAATGCGCAGGAGTGTGATGGATCTGCGGTCGAATGTGGCACATCCAGTACAGTGGCTCTGATGGCCATTCGGAGATGGAGGAGTGGGTTTGTAATAGCACTGTTGAGAAATGCGGATCTCCAGAACTCAACACACAGAAAGGGTGTAGAGTGAACTTTTCAACTCAAATGTAAACAAAGAAGGTGCTGAACAAAACAACAAAGGTGTTATTAGCTGCAATTAGAAAAACAACAGAGAGCTGTTTCTGCTTTCGCACAATCTGCTATGTCGTGTTGCGCTTTTTGTCTTTTTTACACGGAAAAACATGTGCCGCACGGGGTGAGCTATGTCGTTTTAACAGATTATCAGGTTTGGGTAGGTTAGCGCATGCTAAATATATCTGTAAAAACACCTGTTTCGCACTTGCTTAAGAAGAAGAAGTGTGCCACTGCTCGCAAATACACCTTATCAAAGTCACCGCAACCATTTTGTTTTCATGTTTAATCAGGGTGCTAAGTGGTTTCGAGTCTCTGGAGTAACAAACCGTGTTAAATCCTTGCCCGAGATTTAATGAGGGCATACATTTATCCCTGCCTCTGAGTGTGAATTTTAAACACCTTAAGAAGTGCACACATGCTCTATATCAATCCAGCGTGCCAATGGATTTCATTTGCACATTTTTAGTTAGGGACAGTCTGTCGGATGAAAAAAAAAAAAGAAAAAAAAGGAAGAGGATGGGAAAAGCTCAAGGCGAATTTTATAGCAGGTGTACACAGCAAGTATAATAATCACTCTCAGCATCCGGTCAGGCACTAAAGAGTAATATTGTTTTAATTTGACTATTAAATATATTTATGGTAAGGAGCTGTAGGTGGATAGGTTATTTGTTAAAGAAAATGTAATAATATAAAGCATAAAATGCAATTAGGTGATTTATTATATTATTTTACACACACACACACACACACACACACACACACACACACACACACACA
>CAIGQZ010001197.1:6438867-6456805 GCA_903798205.1 Danio tinwini
AGGGCTAAGGGGTAGAATTGAGATTGGGCCTTACGTTAGTCATTATTTGGATGGCACACATATTCTGAATGCTCACACATACATACACAAGCAATGTCACTAAAGTAGCAGTATAATATGGCTATATATCAGCACTGGTGGGAGGTGTGCATTGCCACAGGCCGAGTGCCTTAGTGTCCCACCAGTGACGATATACAGCCATATCGCACTGCTACGAGTGTGATATTGCGTTTATACAACAGTTTGACGGCCTAATCATGTATATAAAAAGAAAATCTAACATGGAGTCTAAAAATCTAAAAAATTTCTTCCGCCATTCAATCACATCTGCAGCTGACCTCAGAACAGCAGAAACCATTGCTACTTCACACTCGATGGGTCCATATACCTCAGAATTATATATCAGTACGTATTTTAAGAGGAACATTTTTTTGTACTTTTTAGGTACCAATATGTACTCTTGAGGTATTAATATGGACCTTTTAGGTACAAATTTGTTCCCTTTGAAAAGGTACCACCCCAGTGACAGCTCACATACCTTTATTTCTGAGAGTGTAGTTCCCAGTATTTCTCTGTTGCAATCGGGATATCACAATAATTAACCCCAAAAAAAGCCAAAGCAATGCAATCATTACAAGATTACTGTTGTGTTTGCGATAAGTAAAAAAACGCTAAACATATGCTGGTATTTCTTCTTTCTTTCTTTTTACTGAACTAGTCTGCAGTAACAAAAACAGCAGACTTATCAGAAACAAACAATGGCCAACTAAAAAGAAACTCTGAGTTATACAAAGAGTGGCCAACACAAAATACATACATTCCTGATATGTGAGTCCCATCTCACACTCAATACACTATGGTAAAAATACAGCACTGCAACATAAAAAAGAGAGAGATCAACTTAAAATGTCACTCACCAATTTTATAATGTTTTGATCAGTTTGAAAATCCACCGATTTTTTTCTCCTCTAAGGGCTCATCATGTGGTCTCTGTTGCCTTCTCGTGAATGGACAACATCAACCGTCTTTGCTCTGCTCAATAACAGGCTGATTGATACCAACGCACTGTCTCAGATATTATAAATAATTAAAATAGGCACTGTCCTTATAAATAAACTGCATAGTTGCAATCTAAACATCTAGATTCTCACCTAAAAAAAAAAAAGCTTCAAAAGTACATTATGTTGTCCAACAGCTGCAATATTTGTCAAACTGTGGTGAGTTTATTGATCTGCTGTCACTATGTGGGTGGAGTAATACAGTAATACATGATTTTTAAGGTCAATGTTTTTAGCTCTCTTAAGATTTTTTATTCATTGGTTACAGAACAAACCACTGTGACTTTTTTGAATGTATGAATAGAGAAAAAAAATTGACAATATGACATTTCTGATATACTCAAATAAATGCAGCCATGGGTTAGACTTCTTTCAAGAACATAGAAGAAAAATCTAATTTAAAATTTTTGAATTGTAGGCTAATGTACCTACAGTATATAAAACAAAAACATTATTCTTGTTCATGTGCAGCATATGTTGTTTTATTCCTAAAGCAGTAAAGAGAGTTCTGCACTACCTGAACCCATTTCTACTTGACAGAGTAATGATCACTTCTTTATTCCAGCATTCAAAAGTGACCCATTATGAGGCGCCTTTTTTTATTCTTTCATTTTCCTTCTCCCTCTCTTTCTTGTCACTTCAGACTGAATGTGCTTCAACCACTCTGATGACATGTGAACGAGTGCAGTCTGCTTTCAAAACCCAGCTATCGGGTAAATCGGCTTTCTGGAGAAATGATGGCAAAGAATGTGATTTAAACCTCATCTTGGGACTAAGCGTGGAAGCTGACTGGAGAGTTATTGAGCCTTGAGGGCAGATCTGGCCTCTGGTCTTTGGCTCTTTTCTGTCTTCATCATACACTACAGGGACCTGTTGATGTGTATGTATAACCTGTTTCACCTACTAACCCCACAGCCACTTAGCAGCATTTTAAATGGTGGCATGCTAGATATACTCTTAAGCTTATCGGTCTGATTATACAACAGGTTATGATTTTTTACCTCTGTTACAAGGATGTGACTGTAAGTGATCAATGAAAGATTTTGCCTTTCATTTCTCGTTTTCTAAAGAGATGAATTCAAGAAAAAATGTTTATATTTTTATTTGGAAAAACGTTTTTTGAAGCCACACAATACGGTATATTTATGGAACTTAATAAATATACCCTTTAAAAGAGTCAAGTTAGGCCCGTTATCATTATTATTGTTATTATTATTATTACTACTACTATTACTATTATTGTTATTACTATTATTATTATTATTATTATTATTATTATTATGCTTGTTTGTTAGTATATAGTATATCAGGGATGGGCAACATTTGTGCTGGAGGGCCACTGTCACACTTTCATTTTTCAGATTAAACAAATTTAAATATTAGTCAACAATAACACTGTAACGCCTGGGTTCACTACAGAAAGGCACAGGATCGCAGGATTATCAAAACACAAAGATTTAATGATGACACTTACACGGATGAACACAAAGAACATGGGGTGAAAACAGACATCAATGTAGACACAATACCGGACAATGAAAGACTAAACACAGGACCTATAAATACACAGGGGATGATTAGACTGATCACACACAGGGGATGAACACAGGTGATGAACATAACAAATGGCGGGAACTAGAACAAAGGAGCACATGGGGATGGTCACATTATGAAAACAAACAAGTAAGCACATCATGCAGTTTTTAAATAGAGGTTTTTATTATTAAGGTTAAACAAAACCCATAGTCCAAACTATCCAAACTACATAGCCCTGTGTGGAAAAGTTTTTTTTTTTTCCCAATGCCCTCTTGTTAAAACATAACTTTGGTTTATCAATCAGGCTGCATCTGAAATCGACTACTAATCAGTAGGTACAGCATTTGAATACTTTTACTACTGTTTTTTGAATTATATGAATTCAGGCATACTACTCAGCTCACATACTGTTTTAAGTGTACTATATAGTATGGAAGGATGCGATTTTGGATGCAGCTTCATTTTATCCAACCACACCCAGGCCTGATTACTGCAACACCTGTTTGCAGTTTCACTTGGATAATGCAACGACAACAACAGGACAACAGCACCAGTACACACACCACACACCAGCTATAGGGGAGTAAAGAGATGGTGTAAGAACCAATTTGGTGGATATAGAAGATTGGGAGGCCATGATGGGTAAGGGCAGATGAAGAAAATTAGCAAGAATGCCAGGATTACAGCCCTACTCTTTAAGAGAAATGCCATGAGATTGTATTTTGTTCTGATTTAGTCTTTATCCACCAGGGTTTTACCGTTTGTGGAATTTACATGAGTGTCTAATGTAAACTGATGGTGTCTAATGTAAACTGATGGTGTCTGAGGCTAATGCTATGGCTATATCTATATACGGATCTCTTATTATTTGACTGTTTATAGATATACTTAGATTTCCTTTATAGGGCACCATTAAACAGGACCTGCTTGACACAGTGAAGCAGACCAAAAGGTCCTCAAAATCTAGGCATTCTGTCGAGATTTAAAATAATTCAAAATCTCAAAAAAATAAAAAATAAAATGTAGATACCAGTCTACAAAAGGTTAAGCCACAGTGACAACTATTATCTATAAATGGCAAAAATATAAAAGAGTGGAGAACCTAAAAGTGATCAGCCAACTAAAATTACCCCAAGAACATAGCAACAATTTAAAGAGATCACAAAAGACCCCACAACAACAAAAAATAACAGCATGACTCACCTCAGTTAAGGTGAGTGTTCATGACTCGACCATAAGAAATATACTGGGCAGAAAAGACAGGAACCATTTCTTAGGCAAAAAGAACAAAGGCTCATCTCTGTTTCCCAGAAAACATACTGATGAATATTGGGAAAAAAAAAACCTTGTGGACTGACGAAACAAAAGTTTAACTTTTAGGAAGGTTTGTGTCCCATTTTGTGTGGTGTAAAAGGGAAAAAAAAGCATACAGTACCAACAGTAACGTGGTGGTAGCGTGATGGTCTAGGGCTGTTTTGTTGCTTCAGGACCTGGAAGATTTGCTGTGATATATAGAATCATAAATTCAGCTCTGTACCAAAATATCTTGAAGGATAGTGCCCAAACATCTGTTAGTAACCTCAAGCTGAAGCGAACTTGAGTTCTGAATCAGACAATAACCCAAAGCACACTAGTAAATCAACTTCTGAATAGCTGAAGAAAAACAAAATGAAGACTTTTGAGTGACCTAGTCAAAGTCCTGACTTGAATCCAATTGAGATGCTGTGCCATAAACTTAAAAAGCCAGTTCATGCTCAGAAACCTTTTTAATGTGGCTAAATTACACTAATTCTGCAAAGTAGACCAAAATTCCTCCACTGAGCTGTAACAAACGCATTACAAGATATGAAATGTGCTTTATAGCAGTTGTTGTTGTAAAAGGTGACCAAACAAACCAGTTTTACAAGGTTTAGGGGGCAAAGCCTTTTTCACACAGAGCTGTGTATTTTTGTAATTTGTATAATATTATTCATTCAATTTGTTTTCCTTTGGCTTAGTCCCTGATTTTCAGGGGTTGCCACAGCGGAATGAACCCTCAACTACACAGCAGATGCCCTTTCAGCTGTGACCCAGTACTGGAAAACACCCATGCACTCTTTCATTCTCACACTAATACACTACGGCCAATTTAGTTAATTCAATTCACCTATACTGCATGTCTTTGGGAGAAAACTGGAGCACATGGAGGAAACCCTTGTGAACACAGGGAGAACATACAAACTCCAACTGCCAACTGGCTCAGCCAGGATTCAAACCAGTGACCTTCTATTATTTATTCATTCATTTTCCTGTGGCTTAGTATCTTTTTTCATCAGAGGTCGCCACAGCGGAATGTACCAACTAATCCAACATGTGTTTTACACAGCAGATGCTCTTCTAGCTGCAACCCAGTACTGGGAAACACCATTACACACTCGTTTACACACATGCACTACGGCCAATTTAGTTTATTCAATTCACCTATACCACATGTCTTTGGACTGTGGGGGAAACCAGACAACCTGGAGGAAACCCGTGCAAACACAGGGAGAACATGTAAACTCCACACAGAAATGCCAACTGACCCAGCCAGGACTTGCACCAGCTAATATAATCATATTATAGTTAATAATCTTTTTAATTTTTTTATTGTTGGGTGGGTTGGTGTGGGGGGGGGGGGGGGTCTCTGCCATAGTTCTGCAATATAATGTATATAACTGCATATTTAAATTTGCCATTCAGTGTCTGGTTAGCAGTTGCCCGTTCACTTAAATAAGCAGATTCTTAAATGCAATAGTTATTTCTGCTGCAACATACACAGATATGTCTTTCCAAGTTGTATACACATATACTGTACACTACTCAATATTTCTCTTACTCTACACAACTCTTATTGTTTAACAATTAAACAAATCCCTTCCTGGACCTGACGTGTAGTGCTTGTTCATGAAGAACTACTTTTCAATGTGGAGTATATCATTCCCCAGTCTCCACTGGTCCCATCCAGTCTCCTTCATGGCTACTGGTTCCATTCAGCCCCAAGTCTCCCTCATCACTGATCTTCACATTCTCAGTCTCTATTCTCCTTTGTCACTGATGGGCACAATCAAAGTCATACTCAGCCGCAAGTCTCCTTTTTGATGATGGTTCACCCAGTCTCCTCCTCCTCCCTCATCTGCCAACAACATCTAGTTTCTCGTTCTGCCCAGCTGCTTAAATGTACTTGCCATCTCCTGCCTGGTGCATTGATTTTCTAGTTTAGGGTATTTAATCCTGGTCCTGGAAGGCCAATGCTGCAGATTTTAGCTTTAACCAGCTTGTCTAGAAGTTTCTAGCGAGTCTGAAGATCCTGGTCAGCTGGTTCAAGTATGTTTATTATTAAAGGAGCTAAACTCGCTTCACCTTTCTCACATGTGTCTATGGTTTTCTCCTTGGTTTTTTAGTGTCACCCTGGCAAATTGTCTACACTAGTCTACCTTTGCCTCCACTTGGCTTGTTTTCTCCTCTGTTGGATTTTCCTAGCTCCTTTTTGAATCAGTTCCAGATTGGGCCGATCTCTGTATCTTTCCATCATCTTCTCCTTATCTGAGAATTTTTTCTTTGCTGGCTCTTAGATAGCTAGGTCTGGGCTGTCTCTAGTTTGCTCCTCTATGACACAATTGCATGCCAAGTGCTGTTTGCTTTTTATCCTGTATTCTTTGTCACTGTTGCCAAAGGGGTCAATTGTTGCCATGGTTTCTAATTAGTTGCACACCTGTTCCTTGTTCTGTATCTTGACCATGTAATGTTTTGCTGCTCTGTGTTCATTAATCTCATTTGAACTATTAGCCCGCATCAAGTGTCTTTATCTACATATACACTGATCTGGATTAAGTCTGAGGGCATGGAGTTTTTTGCTCTTTCGTTTAAAAAAATATAAACATTTGTCCACTTGACAACGCAAAACCGCACTCTGGTGCATGTTAAGGGCACTTTGAACCAACAGGCGGAGATGATGACACTTTTATGCTGGATTCACTTAACTCCGGTTATAGGGTACCCAAAGTTTTGGAAAATCTCCACCTTGGTCAGAGTTTTTAGAAAGTTTTGGTTTTAGTCACCCGATACACAAAAACAAAAATGTGTAGAAAAAGTGCGGTTTTAAAATTGCCCATGTTTGTGTGTACAGGGCCTAAAACACTCTTCACACTATTGTTTTTTAAGAGTTCACCCTTAGCATGCTGTCCCGGAAGAGAGCCCTGATCCTAAAAGATCCTTGAGCCCGGGGCTCCCTCTTGATAAAAAGGTGAAAGGGGAGTTTGAGCTTGGGTAGATCTCTTAGATCTTCTTCTTTGGCTCTCGACGAAGGTGGTCGCACTTTTTCCCTCTCCGTCCCCTATCTTCCCTGGCTGGCTCTTCTTGTCTCGTCTTATTCTATCTCTGAGGCTTTCCGTGCCCTGCTATCCAAACGAATAAGGAATTATGGATTTGATAAACTGGTCTCTGAACGCAATTGACACCATCTTCTCAACGAGAAGTTTGGGCTCGGGCGAGCCAACTTGTCCTGCCGGGACATTTGCAGCTGGATACGTGATGGACGGGTGGGAGAAGTGGCGTGTCGTGTGCCTGGCTGCTCTGTCCCTGGAGGATATTGAAGATATCTACCTATTCGGAACTTTGATAACAGGGTTTCTGCTGATGGGCTTATGCGGGGCCCAGGGGTATTGACGATTGATAAAAGCGGTCAGTGCTGCTCAAAACCCCACCAAGCTGGCCGGCTTGATTGAAACTATAATAGGCAGGTATGCTGCTAATCAGACTGCTGTATTAGCCGGATAAAATTAAGCGGCTTTGCAACAAGATTTGGCCAGGACTGGAGACCAGTGACGGACATTAAATATCTGTAAAATTGGCAGATATTGACCTAAATTTGGAATACTTTCTTCTCTTTCGGCTCCCAGTGTTTTTCCAGCCAGATGGCCTCGGCTGGAGAAAAACAACTTCTCCCGGATAGCAAGATAAGGAGACGCTCTGAAATTCCTGCTCCCTGTCAAGGACACCTGTTGGACTCTACAGGCTTACACACACACACACATACAAAGCTACAGATAAGACTTTCATTACCGAGCCCTTATCCAACGCCTTCGTGTGCTTTCACCCATTGGAGGGGGTAGGCGGGTCTGTGACCAGCGCTTCTTACAGCTGCAGGACGGATGGCTGCCCGCCCTTACCGGACTGTATCCACATCCCCTGTTCCAATTCCCTGTTGCAATGTTTTGTCTTGTCTATGTGTTATGTGCTTGATTGCCAAGGCTTTTTTTAATTCCCTGGTCACACTCTGCTCTAATTTAAGAGCAAGGTGAGAGGGAGTTCTTTTTTGCCTATCTTTCCTTATGTATCTTGCTTCCTTTTTTTCTAAATGCTACCTCCCGTTGACCTGTCTCTCCCTGAAATGTGATGTTTGTGTATGGTCGGGGGGGTCCAATTTCACTATATGTCAGTGTATGTGAATACATGGAGGTATATGTGACAAATAAAGGCTTGATTGATCTCGAGAACTCCCCTGCTTGTAAATGGAAAATTATAAATTGCTATGGAAATATACATCTGACTTGATCAATTTACCTATGTCGCATTTCTTTGAACTGTGGGAAGAAAACTAGGGAACCCAGAAGAAACCCACAGCAGCACGAGGAGAACCTGTAAACTCCGCACAGGAAAGTCGGCTGGCCTGATAAGCACTTGAACCAGTGACATTGTGGAACCAGTGGTTAACAGTGCTAACCACTCAGCCACCGTGCCACCCTGTCTAGCAAGGGAGGAAGAATTGGGGTGGAAGGGCAGATTCTTTAAAATGAAGATACTGAGGTAAGAATTTCTGGTTATTTATGGTGAATTAGGACTTGACTGATTGGTGGATCATGTATTAGCTAATGCTGGACCAGCCGTGTTCAATCATAAGCACGTGCTCCTCTCAAAATTAGTTTAGAAATAAACCACACTTAAATTGTTTCCCAAATGTTGGTCAACCACACTGAAACGGCTAAAACACTTTGGTCTCTGAGCTAGGTATGCAGTAAGACGTAAGATGCTTTAAGATCCATCATTTCAACCTGGCGTTTATTTTCTTTCCAACTCTTTGAAATGTTTTTAATGGACTGACAAGTTGTTGCTGTAAGTTACACATGAGCATAAAGTTACAAAAACAAGTGAGAATATTGACTGAAAGATGTGTCAACACAAAAGCTCTAAAAATACATTTCATGTCCTTTGAAGAAAAGTAATCTGAAGCATTCAAAAAACTGACATTAATCTTTAACAAAGCTGTCCAAACAGAGAGCATCCAAAACACACAGCTGTACAATGTTGTCCACCAATTTAGTTGAATTGGACTCATGATTTAAAACGTGTCATCGTTTTTTGTTGTTTGTTTAGTTTTTTAAAGCCTCCATTTTTTGCCTACATTTTAATTGAATCTATTTTTAGAGGGTTTTCAAAGCAATTATTTGGCCAAAATGAAGAGAAAAATATGTGTTTTTGAGTATGGATATGGATTTTACTATACAGCACTAGGGGCATTATTTTAACGGTCTAGGCCAGTGGTGAGCAAACTTTTTAGACCCGAGGACCACATCATGTTTTGCAAACCAAGTCAAGGACCACATGCCAAATCCTTCAATATATATATTTTAACTCTGTGTCATAAATGTCTTTTGCTGGGCTTTTAAGTTTGTGGCAAGTTTTGAAGCCTTGTTTGCCTTTTTTGCAGGTGACTGGTTGACAGCATATTTCAAATGCTTGCTTAAAAAATGTAGACTTAGGTTGTAGTCTTTAAAAACAGCAATACTTTCTTGGCATATTAGACATATCGCTTTCTGTTCAATATTGATGAAGTAGCATTTTGTTGTTCATTCTTCCTTAAACAAACAACATTCAGAGTCAATTTTTTTTATTTTGCCTCACTCATTTTTAGTCATTAATGGTCGAGTGCATTTTAATATCCGAGAGTGTGTTCTAATTCTACTGGTTGTGCTAACTGTACCGCTGCAATACTGCTATCAAATGGCGTTCACTTGTATTGCATCATTAATTTACTAATTCTGAAACCAAACCATTACTCAGAAGCAGGATTTTAAAAACTCCCTCGCGGGCCGGATGAAAGTGTTCAGCGGGCCGCATATGGCCCGCGGACCGTAGTTTGCCCACCTCTGGTCTGATTATAATGAAGTGTGGCCAAAAAACTAAGTTATATCCAAACACACGACCTATGCTGCATATGATAATGCATACGTCTCCAAAACTCAACAGATAGATAAATCTAAACTTGTTTTTATTAAAACATTTATAAATATGCATATAACAAATACTGCTAATAGTAATAATAATAGTAATAACAACATTATACAAATGCAAATTGTCATAAATAAATGGGCAAAAGCCCCTCAACATGAAGGCATGGAGGCAGTGATTTTTTGTATTTATGTAGAAAATTATATTTTTTGTAATATTTTAATCCTTTAATTTTTTCCTTAGTAAATATATGCGTATTGCTGTACATCATGGGTGTATTAAGCAATGTGTACATGTTTTAAACCCACATAGGCACATAACTAACCCGCTATGCACTGGACTTTAGACCAGCTTTCAGTTAGTCAACTAATTAAGTTCTTTAAAATAGCAATGCGCCAACAATGCACCTTATTACACCTCTTTTTGGAACACCCATGCATTCACAAAGTGGCACAAATGGGTTTGCTATTTAAAGAACGTGGCACAAAACATGAAAATTAGTGTTGTGCTGGTCTGAAAATAGCAAAAAAATCGTGCCAAACACGTCTTGCACCTTATTGCGCCTCGTGTAGGATAGGGCCCTATGTGACTAACAAAATATTTGATTTTTAAAAATTAATATTACAATTTAATATTTTATTATCGTGTATGATGGTGTGCTTAATTTATTTTTTGGAGGGGGGATAACTTGACATGAATAAAAAGTAAATACATAACATGCCTTGCTCACTAGTTACTTCCACTTTGTTAAAAAAAGAGCAGTGTGAACATATGGCTAAACCTTTTTTTCTGTTCGATGGAATAAATTGTTATGGGATAACATGATTTTAGCTGCACTATTTCTTTAAGCACATACTGTTACTGCAGAACAAACATTGGAGAAAAAGCTTTGTCAGATTTTGACCCAGATTAGATCAAAGGACATGCAGTTGTTCCTCTATACCACACACGCAAACAAACAACTAATTACATGTCCACCACCAATATTTCCACAGGAACACTACAATAAGCAGTTCTGCAGTGAGAAAAAAAAAATGCCACAAGGGAGAACTTCTCTTTCATTGTCAGAACTATAATAACGTTATCTTCCAGCAGAAGCTTTATAATCATCACTTCAGTTTCCAAGTTTACCCATTCAACCCCAATTCACTCACAGCGATAGTTTCACAATGCCTGTAATCAAACCTACTGCAAAGGACGACAGAAAGCCATGAATTGAGAACAGAGATATCGCAGCACGCAGGGGCCATACCCGTAAACACTAGTTTGAGAAAGTGCCAAAGAAACAACACGTTCAGAATTGAGGTTTTTTGAATGGGGGCCAAAGTCTACAAGGACCGTTTATTCACCAGGTTGGAATAAACAATGTTGATACCGAGGGCTGTGCTGCCAATGCATATCTACATTCAGAGGCTCTATTTTAGTAATAATATACAAAAACAGTATAGTTTTATAAATTATACATCTGCTTCAATTCTAAAAACCTCTATTTATAGAATATTCCCCTTTGACTTTGCAGAAGAGCTGGAATTTAGTCTTCAGTTGTAACAATAGGCTACAAACACAAATGCATCTCATCTTTTGGACACATGAGATTATCCGTCTCATTTCCGTACAGAGGGATCCCATTCATTTTCGGAATGAAGTGGACAGAATCTCAGCTTCTGTGTCCTGGAAAAGCAATAAAAAGGAAGGGATAAAAGCCCTCAGTTACTGTGGAATGAATTGATAAAGTGGATTCTTAGATATTGAAAGAAGGGGGGAAACAGCCATTGTAAGGACTTTACTGATGTGCACAGAGGACTTTATAGGGCAGAGGAAAATTTTACAGATAGTTGAAGGCATTATTTGCCTTAAGTGCAGATTTTTTAATTGAGAACTGAAAGGTATTGCTGTCAGAAAAATACACTAGTATAGTATGCGTTTCCAATTCTTTAATATAACTGAGGAAATTAAAAATAAATATGAGTTTAAAGTTTCTTATCCACAGTAACTCTAATACTGTCAAATACTGGAGCCATATATGGCTATATTTTTTCACCTTAAAATGTTTTAAAATCTAATTTACTTGATTTAAATATAGTATTATGCTCACCGAGGGTGTATTTCTTAGTTTATAATAAATTACCATCATAACAAATTGATAAAATGTATAATAAATTAGGTTTATGAAAACTAATTAATAATAAAATAAATAAAGTCTTTAATTGATAATATTTATCAGTTGTCAAAGGTTCTTGTTAAAAATGCACATGAGAGACAATTAAAAGTCTAAAGAGATAATTTAATATAATTCAACAAAGCAAAACAAGCAGCAAGCACCTCAAAGCAATGACGAATAACCAGACACTGCACTGAACACAAAGGGGATCTTAAATGCACAGAAGATAATTAACTAAATGCAGACAGGTGATGGTGATGTAATTAACTAATGGCGGGAAACAGAACAAAGGAAAACTAGGTCAAACTAAATGCACTGAACAATGTCCATAATGTGATAAGAGTATTAATGTATTGTGGTAAAGCAAATGTAGCCTTGGTGAAAATAATAGTACTGTATATTAAAATCTCACAGGCTAAATTACATTTTCATATATATTTTCTATAGACAACATAGCAATATATAAATTGCAGCCCTACAAAAAAATAACCCAGTATTAGACTAAGAACTGTTTATTTATTTATGTTTTACTGTTTTTATGCCGCAAATGTTTAAAAGTCTTGTAATAAATAATAGTAATAAAAATAAATAAAATAAAATAATAAATTATTGAATGAATAATAAATGATATATGATTTTAAGAATTTCTTAAGATTTAAGAAAGGTGAGATTACTATACTCACCAATGCTGCATTTATTTAAGTAACATATTACTAATATTACTGGTACATAATAGAGCTATTTATTTAGAATTTACTTTATATTCTCTTTTTGAATATATTCAATGTAATTTATTTATATTAGGACCAAGCTGAATTCTCATTCATTACTCCAGTCTTCAGTCTTCCAGTGTCACATGACAGTTCATAAATAATCATACTTTTTTTTTTGAAACAGTTTTACATTGTCACACAAAAACACTTTCACCTTTAAACAGTTTTTTTTTAATCAAAGCTTTATATGAACTAAAACGATATAAATAATTCATATCCATCCCAATTATGAATTACTCACTCACTCGCTCACTCACTATCCTTCGGCTTAGTCCTTAATTTATCAGGCCCAGTTTACACTATTAGTTTTAAAATGCATACGTTTTGCTACAGTTTTGCCTTCCGTACACATTACCTCAGAGTTTTTGAGCCCTAAAAATGGAGCTTTTTGAAAACACTGAAGAGGCTGTTTTCATTTGAAAACACTGCTGCTCCGTGTCAGTGTGGATGGGGGAAAATGAAAACATCTGAAAACGGAGGCATGGCTGCAGACATTCACCTGTCTGATTGGGGTTTTTCCTCAATATTAAGAGCACAAATTTCAGTCTTGCATCTTTACCTTAAGTTCAGACTTCGAAAGTTTGATATGGAAAACAAATTCCTGAGGAAACGTCAGGTAAAAACAATGGAGGCTACTTTTTAACGTCATTCGCATAACCCTAGCTATGTTGTAAGGAATGATAAGGAGCTGCCTATTTTTATTTTGATATTAATTTAACAGACACAAAAAAATTTTGAGGCATTGTGTAGCTGCATAATTATATGACTGTCATCTTCACTGTATGCATATTTGTAACAAAACAGAGCCTATAACATAACTGCCTCCTTTCATTTTCATTGAAAAATACAAAACATATCCTGTCTCTTTTGCTAAATATCAGTTTTAATAATCAGTAATGGCCATTTTAAAAGTATAGCATACAATAAGTTTATACATTATAGAAAATAAAGGCAAGCAATCAGTCAATATGCAGAATCAGTGTACTGTAGGCTACGTGGTAACATAAATTAATATATTTACTTATCTTTGCGCTCAGCCAAATTGTGTTGCCTGAGAACAAGTAATAGATTCAAAATACCATTAGCTAGAGACAAGATGAATTAAATATCACTTTTAACAACTATAGTAAGATGAAATCCAGCAGAAGATCCTTGATTAACTGTGCGACTTGTGCTGCTCTCACCCGAGGAGGTGTGCTCAAAGCACCCACTGACTGCCTGGAGCTCAGACATACGCTGCAGCACATGCCAGAGTGTGTGTGTGGTCACATGATGTGTGTTTTCAGCGGTGTAGTGTGGACGGAGATCGGTTCAGAAATGCTTGGTGAAATGCCGGTGTGGACACGGATCATTTTCATTCTAAAACACTATCTTAAAACTAAAACATATTAGTGTAAACAGGGCCTCAGGGGTCACCACAGCAGAATGGAACCACCATTTACTCTGGCATATGTTTTATGCAGCAGATGTCCTTTCAGCCGCAATCCAGTGCTGGGAAACACCCATACACTCTCTCATTCACACACCTTCACTCACTACAGCCAATTTTGTTTACCCAATTTACATATAAAATATCTATAACTACAAAACATTAAACTATTAAATTCATTTTTATTTAGAACAGCTAAAATGTGAATGAACGTAAAATAAAGAAAGAAAAAAAATAAAGCTCTTCTTTTTGCCTCTGACTCAATACTCCACAATAGTTCATTATGACTCAGTTGTTTTGGTACTCCATATGCATTACATCGCATGTCATTTATAATTAATGGCTTTAAATAGAGAAAATCCAGATCATTCTAAGAATCCATTCCTACAGCAAGTGGAGCATTCAGAGCATGCAGCTTATTGAAAACACTGCAATACTGAGCCAGAGCCAAACCATCCATTCATCATTCTGTTAAGACCCCCCATTTTTTTTCTGCTACAACAAACCACTGATCTGCATTCAAAAAGAATGTACGGAAGAAACAATTGGCTCATTGCTCTGAATCTGAACGATTCTTCAAATTATTTATTACAAAAAGGTCATCATTTGGTAATTGGCCTGAAATATATTCATCATCCCAAGACTGAGTCACTTGTTTTGTTGGAGTGTATTATATATTGTAAAGTTATTAGTAGATCAAGCAAACGCAGTAAGGGGTAAAAAGGCCAAAGATCTGACATCTGTAATAAAGCACCTGCATAAGAGTCTGAAGCGCTGCGCCAAACACATCACAACCTGTGGGCAACCCTGCATCTGTGTCTGATGAATCAGCCTCATTAGAGCCAAAGCTGAACCATGTCAAATCTGCAATGCTTTTGCTAAAAATGATTGGGATTAAATAGAGCAGAGCGAGAGAGCGAGCTGGAAGCAAAAATGAAGGATAACGTATGTTGCTTGAAATTAGAGTTTGCTCATTATGTTACTCTGCAACAAGTCCTATTCACACAGGATGCTGACAGTCTGTTTGGTGACCATCTGAAGCATATGGCATGCAAACTGGACAGCACTTTCTTAATCTTGTATGCTCTATTCTTATTGGCTGAATTTAAGCAGGTCTTTCTGGGGGAAAAATGTGCTAATAGCAATTTGCAGAGAATGCTTTTCATCACAAAAACACTTTAATGTGCCAGTTGGATTTTTAAACTTGAATGTGTTTGAAAACACAGGCAGATATTAATATCAACTTCTGCATAAACAGAACATGTTTAAAGTTCATTGGCATTCCTTTTACTCAAGACAAATGACAGTAAGAGCTGAGTGATATGACATGATGCATAAATGTGCATTAAACACATACTAAGCTGTTAGTTGTTGCCTAATTACAAACATACACATATCTGTTGCCTCATTACAAATAAGTGGAGCAAATTGTACAGCATAAAAAAAAAAGATTCAATTAAACAGAACTCATGCCTCTTTGGGGTGGTGCTAAATTAAATTAATCTAGATATTATTATTATTATTTTTTTATTATTATTATTATTATTATTATTATCTATAAATTAATCTATAATCTATATATCCTGCATTTTACATTATGACGACTGTGAAGGGATGAGAAAAACTGCTCCTTATTAAAGCCCGTCGCACAATGGACACAAAACGCAGATCTGCATCTTTTAAACATGCACACTGGCACCAAATGACATTCTTCTGCATTCCTTAGCATTCATTAATTCATTTTCCTTCGGCTTAGTCCCTTTATTTTTCAGGGGTCTGAACGGAATGAACCATCGGAATGAACGGCCAACAATTTCGGCATATGTTCCGGGACTCGAGCAAGTGACCTTTTTGCTGTGACGTGACAGTACCAACCACTGAGCCATCGTGTCGCCCTGCATCCTTTAGCAACACACAAACACAAACACACACACGCACACACACACACAAGGTAAACAAGGTAAACATGTGAAGTCACTCAATGGGCTTTAGTAAAGTTCCTTTATTGACCTTATTCTTCATGTATGAGCTGGCTCAGCCATTAAAATCTTTTTAGCTTGAGATTTCCATTCTTATTCACCTTCATTGATTTAAAACATTAAAAACAGCTCATTATGCTGCTTGATGCTGCAAACTGATATTTTTTAATTATGTTATTCTTCTTTTTTATGTATGGTCATGACACATTTGTTTGTAGAGCAGTAGTTTGACTGTTTTCTGCCGTGTATTATTCTCATTTCTTCCTAGGCAACTAAATTAAATGTTCGAAAACAATCGCAAAAATGAAGGAATTTCCGCATTGCAGAATAAGGTCAATGTAAAATCTTTGGCTTAATTTCCCTGTCTTTATATTAAACTTTATGTTTAATATAAGCTTAGATAAACTTAAAAAGAAGAAAAATAATAGTATTATTGTAATGAACACTGTGACCGATCAAACGCAGCCTAGGGCTACCATATTAATCATCTGGTTTGCAACTTAACAGTCTGTGTATTTTTCTGATTGGCTGATTGGGGTTTTACACTCACAAGATTTACATGAGAAGAAGGAAGCTATGGTGTTTGAGCCTCACTGCTAACTCTTAATATTCTGCTCTGCCTTGGTATATCCATAATTTAATTATATGGCAACTTTAAGATTAAAAGACAGGTTGACAAAACAAAAAATGCATGAATTCTTTGAAACATGCAAAATGGTAGCAGTGGGGGGTGGGGGTGCAATGTCTAATGCTGAGCACAGCATGTCATGCATCAAACAATCATATACTGAACAATACTTTTTTCTTTTTTTTTTTTTTTTGCATGTACCTACAAAAACTCCATAGTTGAATCAAAAATTGAGACAGAAAATACTGTAAACTCATCTTACATAGAGCAGATGAAATAAGTAAGGTCAAAACACACTTTAAAAAAAAATTGCAAGAAGGCAAATCACATTTCTGGAGTAAAAAAAAAGTCGACGTGTGCAGTTGAATGAAAAAAAAAGTCTCAAGGTCATACAATGCATGTTGAACATAGGCCTATTTTAACTCAAGCACTACTTGTTTAAATGTGTTATAAAGTGCGTTGATTCAATATGTTCAATTGTTCTCTGATATCTTCAAAGTAAGTATGTGGTTTAGGTAAATACAAAAGTTGAAGTGGATTTATATACTCATTTATAAGGAATTACACCTATAACAAAAAGCTTGGCTTTGACCATATTTAGAGACTGTGTAAATTTTAATAAACTCTGCTCTTCTGCTCTGCAGTTTATATCAGTGCCTGATGCTCACACACAAACAGACACATATCCACACACTCACACAGAATGATATAATCTGGAATTAATGTGAAACATAATAATTTGTCCAAAAATATTAAACAAATTATGTAGATTCCTTGTTAAATGACAATCTTCTTAAATGAAGTGGATAGGTTTATTTTACCTATAGAAGTCAGTAAATGAAATTAAATTAAAGTTTGCTCCTGAGTTGTGGATGAAGTATAGACAAAATTTTACTTGACAAAAGGGACAACAGAGGTGTTTTTAGAATATTAACCTGATTTGAATGTACAGTATAAGTGTTGTGATCACCAGCTGTGTTGCCTCCGCTGGAGATTTCTTCCTATATACTGACATACTACAACTCCCAGAAGTCTTTGCACTCATCGTCTCCTGCCACAGCTGACAATCATCCGGACACGGACACACACACACACACACACACACACACACACACACACACACACA
>CAIGQZ010001197.1:6456815-6467959 GCA_903798205.1 Danio tinwini
TATCCACACCAGTTTTACATACACATTGCTGAGTCTTGTCTAGCTGTTGTTGACAATTTATAAGCAGTTTTCTTGTTTTTTGTCTTCCTGTGTTTTGACCTTTGGACTGTTTATATTGTGTTTGATTATTTGCACCTGCCCTGAAATCCTTGTTTGTATTATGGATTATGCTTGTGGATTACCTCTGCCCATGTATATGTTGGTTTTTGACCCCTGCCTGACCATTCTCTAATAAAGCTGCGCTTAGAAAAAATAAACCATCTCTACGCCACATCCATCGCAACAATAAGAAAACAGAGACAGGATTTAATATCAACCTCCTCATAAATAGAGTGTCTGAAGTCCATTAGTGTCCTTTCTCTTTAGATAGTAAGAGCTGAGAGATATGACATGATGCATAAACATGCATTAAACTACATATATTCAGTAGTCTACATCTGTATGTTGCCTCATTACAAACATAAGCAGCACATTTTACAACATACACGTTAAACTACATTCTCAGAAAAAAGGTACACAGTGGTACAAATAATGTTTCTTAAAGAACAGTTTTGTACCTTTGTTAAAGTTGTACCTTATATGGTATAGAAAAGTCATCTTACTGTTCTGTACCTTTTATGGTACAATTGAAATTAAGGTCCAAAATAGTTCTCATAAAAAGGTATTTAAGTGTTGGACAACTACTTTATTACAATATCTATGAAAATAAATATTACTGGAAAGACAACTTTTTAGATTTTATGAAAAATGTCCATATTAAAACATGAATCATCATTTAAAAGCATATGTTTAAATAAACTCATAAACATTAATTTAGAACATTAAGTTCTATAATACAAAACAACTGGTAAAACTAAACTATATGTATTGTAAACTGAACATTAAGGCATTTTTAATAAACATTTGGTAAGCATTTTCTGAGAAATACATTTTCATTATTGATATCTGCACTTTTGGGCGTTTGCTTTCCACTACACACGTGAGCTTGCAAAAATCCTGCATATGCAAAGTGTTCATGCAGACATTTTAGTATTGTAAAACGAATCAAACACTGTGCATTTCTCGTTACAATACTTTTGCATCTTAATGTACTTCAAATTAAATCAACTTTTAGATGATTACAAAAGTATTGTGTGAAAATAGGAGTGAATTTTTATATTATACATGGGAGAATGTATTTCTGTAACATTTTTGTAAAATGTGTTGTGAAATGTTTAGCAAAAAAATAGATATTTTAATTTATGTTAAAGTAATGTTATTCTTTATTGAAAATGGAAAAGGTGCATTTACACACAAATAAACCTTTTAAAAAACATTGTTTAAAAATGTATTTGATGTTTTATATTTACTGAAAATAAATTGACACATTTTGGATAGAGCAAAATGCCTTTAAATGGTTCTTGAAGGAACACATTTGACACTGTTAAGGTACGAAGTGTCTTGTCACTGTAGTGGTGCCTTCATGGATCAGATTTGTACCTTTGATGAAGATACAATATTGTATCAGCAGGTTTTTTAAAAACCAAAGGTACATTTTGTTTTCCCATGATACAAACCATGTCTTAAAGGTACAAATTGCAATGGTACAAATTTGTTTCTTTGTCTTAGGGTGCTTTCACACCTGTGAATCGATTCATTTGTTCCAAAACAGGGATTAAAATTGTTACATTGTTGCTCTTTGTTCTTGATGCAGTTCGCTTTCACACGGCAAAGTTTCTAAATGGACCAAAATAAGTCACGTGTGAGTAAACGCTACTCACATTGGTTAGTGTTTCACGGTTTATTTTGCAGAGTCCCGCTCAGCTGTCGGGGGTGGTTTGGTGTTGTTTGACAGGGTGTGTGCGACATGTCTGAAGAGCGAGGGATATGGTGGGGAGGGGTGATGATAAGGGTGCGTGTCGTATTTGAGGACCGGGAGGAAGACGCGCGATTTCCGGGAGATTATCACTCCTTTGCGGGCATCCGGGAGTCTCCCAAAAATGCACAGAGCTTCCAGGAGACTTGGGATGTCTGGAATGACCTCCTGTCCCACTCATTATTCTCTCTTCATATAGCCATTTGCCTATTACATATCCATAAAACACTGTGATATAGCCGGGCTCAGATCGTATCGCTTTCTCACTACAATCGATCCACTCCAGAGTTCGTTTCAATCGAGCTGAGACCACCTCATTCAGGCTGCCTCGGAGAGATTGCTTTGGCGCAGATCAGAGCACGATTGCCCTGCTCACATATGCCAAACAAACCGGGCTAACTGGGCAAACACGCCAGGTTCCGGAACAAAAGTCTAGGTGTGAAAGCACCCTTAAGGTACAATTCTGTTCCATAAAAAGGTACTGCTCCAGTGACAAGGGTTTGTACCTTCTTTGGTACAACATAGTACCATGTTTTGTTTTGTTTTTTCTGAAAGTGTAACAAAAGATGCTTAAGATAGTATGCTACACTGTCAGAAAAAAATGTGCAAAATTTGTACCTTAAGGGGAACAATGGCTTGTCACTGGGGCAGTACCAATGACTGTATAAAATATGCACTATAACAAAGGCTCTCTAATGTACACTTTGCGTCTACATAGGGGCCTGCATTTGCTGTTTTATCAACACAAATTGTTGTAATAACGTTAACAAAAGTGCGGTTTTATATAACGAAGATTTAATCGCACCAGCTCCGGGCCGAAGCGCACATTACTCACGGGCCGATCCGGCTCGGATGCGGCAGTGTCGGCTCGCTAGCGTTAAGCTGGAGTTCTACTTTCGTCTGGCGCTGCATTGCGCGCCTCCACTGACTGCGCGCAGACTTCGCGACACGGACAAGGCTTTTATACTTGCCGCGCTCGCTGTTGTGATATTCTTTAAAACAACAGGGGGCGGTCAAAAGTAACTGACCGTAAATTCAGACAGATAATCACAGAAGTAACAACTACGTCATGTCATTAATATCATTCACAATTTTTTTACTAATTATTTGTATTGTTTTTATAAATTATTTTAATGATTATAAGGATCTTTATAACAATTCAAGATTTTTTTTTTATCAAATTTGATGCATCACTTGCTTTTGTTCATATCTCGGACAGTTTTACCTATTACAGTTTAATAAAATATTAATGACAACTGAACATGGGTTGCTCTACAAATATATTCTTTATGGCAAGAATAAAAGCAAAAAAAAAGCACACTTACTAAAAAATAGATTTAGATTTTTAGATTTAGCCGCTCCACAATTCACACATTACTGTCTGGCTAGTTTCTGTCCTATACTTATGCTAAAAGGGTAGCCTAATAATGGTCCAACATTACTGACCATTATTACCAATAAAGCCTAGAAAAACAGGTCATAAGTGTAAACCGAAAGGTTCAAATACTCCTTTCCAGTTTTCAAAGCAATAATTTGTTCATTGTAGTTTTGTAGCTATTAAATTGTTTTAAATTCAAAATTGTAATGTATACATCAGTGTAAAACCTATGACTGGTGGACAAACATATTTCTTTAATTGTGTACATGGGTCTCCACTTTGCCATGGCCTCTTTTGGCTTTAACAATCCCTCAGGTTTTTCCAAACCTTTTAACATAGACTTTCCTCCTTTCCCACGGCTGTTGCTATTTCTAGCCAAGAATTATTGTTCATCTGGTTATCTGTATGATCACAGATCATAAAGAAATGTATACAGTTGTACTGTTTCAGACAAAATCTCTTCAAAGTGGTTCATATTCAACTCAATTCAAACGCGGCGCCGCGCGCACTGTTCGCTCGGGTCTCAAAAATCACGTTGACCGCACTCAAAGCAAACTTCCACTAACACCGCGATGACGTCACATTCGCCGCGCGCACTCAAGCAAATAAGTGGACGCTTCGAGTATAAACCAGGCTTTAGCGAGCCGACGCTGCCTCATACGAGCCGGATCGGCCCACGAGTAATGTGCGCGAGTATGTACAGCAAAAGGAGTCGGGCCGAGGGGTAAGTCTCGGGCAGGCGAGAGTATATTTTGCTATGGAAAGCCAAATGGTTCAAAAACACATGAATTTAACACATGAAATATGTGTATTTCGCGTGTATTTAACACACACTTTACGTGTACTTAACTAATATGTGTAAAGTATGCGTAAAATAAATGTGAAATACACATATTTCATGTGTTAAATTCATGTGTTTTTGAACCATTTGGCATTCCATAGCAAAATATACTCTCGCCTGCCCGAAATAAATTCATGTGTATTTGAATCATTTGGCCTTTGACATTTTGCTATCTGGGTGGTTAGGCGCGTATCAGCAAACTGATAACTGACCTTACCGAATAAACAGTGTTCCACCAGACCCTGTATGTCAGAAACTATAGTTTACTGCTGAGCAACTCATTTTATCATAATAAAATAACACAAAAATCGAATAATACCACTTCAGTCTCCTGCTGAAGCTCTGACGTCTGCTTTGAGAAACTGTCAATCACAGCTGTCTATCAAGATGACACGCCCAGCATTAAAATTCTGCTCAAAACATACTCTTTACAAAAATGACGATCTGCACCTATATCAGCCTGATAACCAGTGCCTTAACTGGCCAGAACCATCTTTCGGGACATTTTATTGCAAGTGTAATTAATTTTTTTATTTGATCTCATGTCTCCTTCATTAACACGGAGGCGGGCTTTATGACTTGTACTGCAGCCAGCCCCCAGGGGGCGATCTACGGCCGAGACCTTCACTCAAAAGCAGGCGTGCGGCACACTTGGGCAGTACCCTCAAGGGTACACCCGTCGTACCCTTTCACATGGGTACATATTTGTACCCTAGCAGTATGTACCTTCACGGGTCAAATATATACCCCTGCTGACTAATTTGTACCTTACTTGGGCTATGGTACAAATATGTACCTTTAAAACACTTTTATTTCAGATTTGTACTCCATACACAGCACATTGAATATCGTTTATCACATTTATTAAACATTAAATATCAACATTTTTCACAGGATGAATGTTTAAACATTACATAATTTTTAAAAGAATACAAAGCAATCTTTTTTTATGAGTACAAACTGCACAATAATTGTAACTTTATACTTTTAACATTGTATCACAAACGCACATTTAAAGATTCAAAACAATTGTCACCTTTTCAGAGGATGAAAATTAAGCTGTCACAATGTCATAGCAGATGCATAAACTTTAAAAAAATAGTTGCTTAAACGTTTTAAAACATTTTATGAAACAGCAAAAAAGCTTAATATTAAAAAATGTTCTCAACATCAGTACATACATCCCATTTCACTGAGCATTTTTACAAATCTCATCCAATCTCATCAAGGATGTTGGGCAGAGAAAATTCTTAGCATTGTATCTTCTTGTGCTTCTCAGTTGATGTGAGCAATGTTATTGAAATGTCTATAGCTGCTAGTTCAAAACAGTCTTAAAATACTGATGCACACACTCGAAACGCATGCACTAAAGTAAATGCAAAGATCCAAGCATTGCTGTTTGACGCAAACCCAGCAATACCAGTTCTCTCTGACAGCTGTACTGAGTTGTTTTTCTTGTAATTTGGGATCTCCATCTTCAAATTGTTGCTGATGTTCAAATTCAAATTGTTGCTCCATCTTGGGGAGTTCCTGATGTTCGTCCTTGCATTCTTTATGTAGCGTGCATAAGCCAAGTTGAAAACACAGTAAACAGCGAAGGATGCAATAATGCCTTTTAACTCCTTTTCTCCTACACTTTGCAGAGGACTTTCTACCATCTGTAGAGTTGGGTATGGAGCATCGTCATCCCACTGTGAAAAGAAAAAAAAGGACATCAATAAACAATGTAAATCTGTCAGAAATGCATAACATCTATCAGAGTATTACAAAGTGTTTAACCAACAGTTCCCAAACCTCTCCCAGTGTAATTACTGCAAGCATCAACTTTCTCTTTAAAGATATGGTGGAGCAGAATTAGAGCTGCACAAATGTCAGAATCTATTGCGAAATAAAACCAAATAAAAACAAATAATGAAGTACTCTTAAATAATTTAATAATATAAAGGACCTGTTTTTAAAATAAAGAAAAACAATTATTGGAACTATTAGCAAATGCTGATTAAAATATATTGATGTATTTTTATGAATTGCATTTTTTGAAAAAATTGAGGAATGTTCTCTATAAAGGGTTTGTATATAATGCCCATGAGTTTGAACTTGCTAAACGCAGCTTGAAAAGGCACTTATTGATCCCATCCAAGAAATAAGATTTTGATCTAGCAAAATTATTATTATGTAAATTGTATGTAATAATATATTTGTATATTTATATATCTTTTTTTTTACCTGTTGTAGACTTTGGCCAATGGAGATGCTTTTTTTTTCTTAATAAAGCTCAGATACCTTTAGCACAATACTGGTAAAGCTGTCCTTGAAGCTCTGACTTGGTTGGAGACGGTTGATGAATGCATTCAGTCAGGTTCACCACGAATGAGAATAAACAAAAAGGAAATTAGTGATTCACTTTACCTAAAAACATTATCTAATATTATTTGTTGCCATTTCCCTTTAATTATCACTGTACAAATAGTTGTAAGCTTGAATGCGCATGTGTTTACCACAAAGCATTGAAAATGTAAATGTTTTTACAATAGTCATACCTGTAAATAATAATTTGATACTACAGTTTGGCTTATGCTGACATTAAACATTTAATTTAAACTGAGAACTGATTTAAAATGCTGGATCTCACTGAAAAGGGTGTTTTAAATAAAGGGTCACACACCTTATTGTACTGGATATGAAGGACATTTGCATTACCCTCAAAAGAAGATGCATAATCACCAATTGCAGCAATTACCTATTGAATCAAATGTAAGTCCATAATAATGACAATCATAAAACTTCAAGTTCAAAACAGTTTACCTTACAGTTTCATGGATAAAGAGAGAAATTAAATTTAAGACTGCACAATGAATTCCTAAGAAAAAAGTATATATAATTATTACTGATTTAAATATTAACATAAACAGTGATGAAGTTCAAAATACTGAATGTAATGAATGATTGTACGTACGTTAATACACTCTATTGCTTCCTCATCCACTTCATTTTCTGAAAGTAAAAAAATCATGATCGGTGTGAGCTTGAGGTTAACCGCAAAAAAAAAACAAAAAAACTTTTAAATAAGCAACTCAAAGGTTTGATAAATGACTTGCACCTCGATCTGACACCACAGATGATTAGGACTCTCTTGGACAAGCATTTATACTGTTATATAAATTTGTAATGTTGCAAAACAAAACTGGTATAAATCAACATGGGTTGGGTGATATGCAGAAACTAACGTAATATTGTTTCTGACATAAAGGGGACAAGCGTTCATTCCTGTCCGTAGTGAACATGGACGTTAGCATAATGTTAGCATGAACGTTAAGTTACCAACTCTAAGGAAATTCCGAATTTATAAATATGCAATAAAGGCTTAACGACATTATCCAAACAAAACGCAATGTGTTTGAACTTTCTTTGGACGCCTCACCGCTGTTTTGTCAGCATCTTGAGCTCTGTCTCACGGTCATGTTATGTGAAAAATCATATCTTCCTTTCTGGTTAACCTTACAAAATGGTTCCCTCGCACCAGTTACTCGACGGTAGGCATAGTTAACTACATACACAAGGCAAAGTAATGTAAACATGAATTGAATATGACTCATCGGATACTCACAATAAGTTATTTAACATTAAACGTACCTGCAAATGTCTGTGCTTCGTCTTTACGAGCGTATTCCAGCTTCTTTGAGTCCTTCAAGAAGATCCTCCGTCGAGAACGTCAGAACAGCAGTGAAACAGCTAAATTAAAGGAGAATAACCGTCGCAAGCAATCTGCTGGCATTATGAATAAACCGCATGAGCAAAAATTGTATTGGACAACACAAATTCAAATTTGCTGGCTGCTAGTGCTAAGCGAAAGTTAATGAATAATATCCCGATGCAGACCTGCAAGTTTAAAAATAAAATAAATCTCATCTAATGTGTCACAAAATGTAGTTTTAAGAGTATTTCAGGCAAGAATGTAGTTGTGTTAAACTCAAATCTGCAGTTTATTTACAAAGATAGCGTGTCTTTGACGATGTGCTTCAGTGAATGCAGACTCTGTCAGCAGGAGCTTCGTGATTCTGTCCCCCGCAGACAGCAGCTTTACTTCGGCCAGTCCATCTCAGATCTGCCGCTGAATTCAATCTCTCCATTTTAGTTAAAACACAATATTTAATACATCTTGTCTATATCTAACGACCAGTTTTGGTCTTTTAAATCTATTATTTTTTCTCAGGTGTATTATTTTGGCAGTGTTATTTTGTTACGTTTTATAATTGTTTAATTAATAAATTAATTAATTTATGCTACCCCGTTGTACTTTGTCTTTGTTTACCAATCGTCTTTATTTCCTATTGTATACATTTTGTAGTTTATACTTGCTTGTCCATTGTAGTAGTTTATTAAATCTGATAATCAAAGACAGGTCTGTGTATAATAAGCCATTTCACTTTAAATTTATGGAGATTTATGTTAACATCTTTTTAATTAAAAAATATAAATTTATAATATTAATTAGAAGGCCATGTTTTATATAATTAAATAAATTTATTGTTAAAGTAGTTTTTTTTTGTGCATTTCTTCCAAATAACCAACAACTCATAACATAAATAAATGACCATTGCATACACGTTGACTTGCTCCTTTTTTGTACCTTTGTTTGGGCCTTAAATGGCCAAAACATGGACCCTTTGACATTTGGGAACATATTTGTATCTTTTTTTACCCTTAAATGGTACATATCTTAAGGTGCTACTTTGAACCACTGAGGGTTCAACCTTATCATTTGTACCCCAAGTGTTCACAAATGGACTCAATGCAAATGGACCCTTAAAACAATGCAACAATGCAAGCCTTGAATGCAATGATCAAAAGTGTGCAGCAAATATTTACATTAAAAAAGATTAATAGGAAACGAAAGACATAAGCAGTCGAATGAAAAAAAAAGGTATGAAGATTCATTTATAAAGTGAAATGATATTTTAAAAGTGTATGACCTGCTGCAAGAGATGCAAAACATGTCAAGAATGCAATGGTCCAAAGCATTTAATAGTATCTGCAGACTTGCTCATGCACTCTATACACGCTCAGAAATAAAGGTACAAGAGCTGTCACTGGGGTGGTACATTTTTGAAAGGTACATATTTGTACTTAAAGGGTCCATATTAATACATCAAGGGTACATATTAGTACCTAAGAAGTACAAAAGAGTAGCTCTTAAAATTTTTAGGTACTGATATATACATTTGAGGTACCAATATATAATTACAATTACAATGTTTAAGTACAAATATGAACCTTTCGAAAATGTACCACCCCAGTGACAGCTGTTGTACCTTTATATCTGAGAGTGTAGAGCTAATGACGCCAATGTGAGGGGTAGGGTTGGGGATGGGATTAGATGTACAAATTAAAAGCATGCATGCAGTCTCAGCTTGTATGGGCAACCAGACTGCAGTGAGACCCATCTCAAAGCATCTTTGCAAAGTATCTATGTACACAAAGCACAGAAAAACACATTTTTGCATTGAAAAACACAAAGCACAATCAATGAATAAAGAGGAAAGCATTAAGATGCTTTGATTTATGCATTATTTTGACATTAAATGTTTTGTTTAACACACAGCATTCTTTAAAAATGAGATGCTCTAATTAAAGGCATACACCTAAAACATGTAGAAATACTCAGCAAAAGTGCATTCTTGGGTTGAAAGGGAAATTATCAAAATGCAAGTTATCTTTTTAAAAAACACACCACATTTCTGGTACAATTGATGAATGCAATACAACAAACAATCCAAGATGTGAAAGACATTTGTCTTTTCATTTTTCTCATCTTCTAAGCCTTTCTGAAGATGAAATCAATTAATCGAATTTCAACAGGAAAGTGAGTTAAATATCCATAATCAGAACGGTTTCAAAACCTTTTTGATGGGCAGAAAATAATAGGATGTAAGAACAAAACAAAAACTATGAGTAATCACCACGTGTCGTACAGAAGGTCTCTTTCTGTCTAAACAAGCAGTTACTGGCCAAAATAAAAGCTGCAAATAACTTACTGTTGTACATTACATGAGGTCTGCACTAATGAAATCCCTAAAGGGTCTGATCTATCGATCCTCCAAATCTAGCTCTTCACATGCTGGGCTTTTCAACTCAACCAGGACGCATGTTAACACTTCACTGTAACCCTATTTACTCCATTTCTGTATTGTATGTCCCCTGCAGTGGTGCCTCCAAGCTGTTTCATGCCCTTCTTTATCCTGCAATCACTTCCCCTCCTGGTAAAATCTCCTTCGAGACCTTGACCCTCCTCCAGCAGGTGTAGTCTTAATGACGCTTTGATGCCATATGTCAGATTTCATCACTTGCTGAGTGAAGTGACATTTTTCTCAATCACTTCAAGCAACTATATTACAACCGGACGACGCTCACCTCTTTAGACACAAATATACCAGCTGGAAAAGTTTATATCCCAATGTTGGTTACCAGTTGTCCTCAAAAACAAAAAGGGTGACAACAGGACATTGGTTCATTTCCATAACTTGTAGATATGAGAAGTTATTTATGACACCCAAATGTTTTAAAAGGGGCGACACAGTGGCTCAGTGGTTAGCACTATCGCCTGGTTCGAGTCTCAGCTGGGCCAGTTGGAATTTTTGTGTGGAGTTTGCAAGTTCTCCCTGTGTTGGCATGGGTTTCCTCTGGGTTAATCCGCTATAGGTCAACTGAATAAACTAAATTGGCCATAGTACATGGTTGTAAATGGGTGTGTATGGGTGTTTCCCATTACTGGCTTGCAGCTGGAAGGGCATCTGCTGTGTAAAACATATGCTGGATAAGTTGGTGGTTCATTCCGCTGTTGTGACCCCTGACAAATAAAGGGACTAAGCCAAATGAAAACGAACAAATAAATGAATGAATAAATGAATGAATGAATATAGATTAACATTATAAACTGTTTCTTTAGGCATGCACCTCACCATCCACATATATTATACCATTGGAGAATATAAATTAAAAAGTCTATTAGTTATTAGTTTATATTCTATCTATCTATCTATCTATCTATCTATCTATCTATCTATCTATCT
>CAIGQZ010001197.1:6467969-6546966 GCA_903798205.1 Danio tinwini
TATATATATATATCTATCTGTCTGTCTGTATTTTTTAATTTATGTATTTATTTTGCTCAAAATACTAACCAAAAACTGTTAGAGCTTGTTTTTGGATGCAAGTATTTTTTTTTTCTAGCTCAAACCCTTTTAAACAATTTGTGATGATGGTGGTGACTTTCAGACCCCAAAACCCAAATAACTTCTGCAGTTCTTCGGCTGTGATTGTTGGACACCTAACCACCTCAAACTGAAAAGACAGACATCCATCCTCTACCCATACCTGTCAACATTGTGATGTGAAAATAATGGATCGGCTCAGTGTAGATGTTACTGCCACAGAAAGATCAAAAACAAAGGAGAAATACAGCAAAATATTTAAACAGGATTATAGCAGGATAAAATTGTAAAATACGGGATAATCCCAGTAAAGGGGTTGACAGGTATGCCCTCTATCATTGTTATTCATAACACTTTCAGTTGATAAAATTTCTTAATTATTTCCTTAAAAGTGCTGCATGTAAACTTTTGACTCTTCTAAAGCATAAAAATATGATAATATGTTTGCAGATATTTAAGAAAGATGCTAAGTGAATATTCTTGTTTATCTAAAAAAACAATACTGAAGTCAAATATCTGAATCTGTCCGTTACGTGTTGGAACATCTGTCTTTGTTTTAGACATTTAACCTGCACAATGGCAGTTTAACCAATTATATTTTAGCACCCCGAGTTGCCTTGGTGGAAAACAGAGTGTTTGTTTGATTCATTCAGTCATGAAGGCTCTCAAAGTATGTGTCCATGACCAAAATGCGAGCTATCAGACTCCGAAATGAGACAGATTTAGAGTTCCACATGAGGTGGTTATTAATTAGCAAATAATATAAATGTTACAAATGTAAACATTAGGTGAGCAGGTTACATTGTAACCCTGTGTCCTAACAATGTGCTACGTGATGAGGTTTGCAGTGATAAGCAATTTGGTTGTTTGCACCAGATGAAACATGACAGACAGAAATTTAAATAAAGCCATTTAGAAACGCAGAATAGTGCATTTATTGCACTCCAACGAACTGGTAAGGTTTATAATCTAACTTCATTAACAATAAATGTACATGTTACATCATTGAAAAGTGTTGGCTTCCACTGAGTCAGTTCTAAAGTTCAATTTCAAATGGTTTTATTTTCAAAATCTGAGGTCAAATATCTCCTGCTGCTTTCAGTGGTATGGCAAATGTAATGTAAAACTTACATACTGGACCTTTAAATGTAGAAATGGGCAGGGTTTTTTAGCATAAGATCATGTTTAAACAATTTTTATCAAGAGTGCCAGTATTAGCAGAAGGCACCATACAGTTTGATGCTATTGAGAAGTTATGTATGACAAATAAATCTGTCAAAAGTAGTCTGTGATTTCTTTATACATGTAACTATTGTCTGAGTGGCAGCCTTAGGTTGCAGGTTACACCACTGACAGTTCTGTTATTAACACTGTCACAAATTGCTTGCAGTAAATTGTAGTTACCAGGGTGCACTTGTTAAGGTTGGTAACCGGTAATAACAGTGTTTAGCACTGACATGAGATGTTCAGTTTGTTCATCAGTCCAAATACTGGCCATAAACATTGTGTCACATCCGAGATTGAATGAAAACAGAAATAAACTGGTGAGATAACTGGATGCCCAACGTCCTTTAAACCATCTGTGGACAATTTAGTAACCACTACAGCAGGCAATTCATCTGCCTGAGGCACAGCCTGCAGAGAAAACAGGAGCCGCAGCACTTCTCTACACTTATCCTCCATCGCCTCTATGACCACATACCTGTTTGTTATATACTGCAATTGTAAAGTTTAATGGAAGGGTGGGGGGGGAAGTTCTAAGGAAAATAATCTGTGCAACAAAACACAGGGTGCAGTAAAGCAAGGACATGCAGGGGTGTGTTTTTAAATTGCAGGCCATTTTCTTTTTTTGTTAATGCACTGATCTGTATAAAATCCTTTTTATCTGCTTCCTGTTTTTCAATATATTTGTTATTTAATTATTTTGTACTCCCTTAAAATTATTTAATTTTAGTCACCAAAAAGCTTGTCTAATTAAAATAAATTCTAGAACTTAACATCAACTTATTAAGAGTTTAACCAAAATGTATTCATTTGATTATTTTTTATTCCATTTTATTTCCAAGTTTATTACTACTACTACTACTATTATTATTATTATTATTATTATTATTATTATTATTATTATTATTATATAAGTGGACTTTTAGACTCACCATTTTAAAAGAGAAAGCAAGGCTGCGGTAGGAAGAAACCTGGAAGTATTGCCTGGAGTCACACAAGAACTGCGTCTGTTTACCTGGCTCTATATCTTATCAGCAAAGAGAAAGTGACACAAGTTTATCATTTCACCACTCTCCGATTGAACCGAAAGTCCGTTCTGAATGGATAGTGAAAATAAAAAGAGATATTGGAGCTTATTTTCTGTAAAGTTAAGGAAAATGGCACTAGTTAGCTTAGGTTTTCTTGCCCAAACACACTTTTAGATGCCATTTATCAAACTCAAGTTAATGAACTGATTCACTATATTAGACATGTCACAATACTGAATTTTGCCATAGTATTTAACAGTGCTCAACAGAAAAGACTGTGATTGGCCGTGAAGGTCATCAGTTTACTGCACTTCATCAATGTTTACCTAGTGCAAACACAGACGAGCAATCCGCTGATGACTTGACTGATCTTCTCAACTTTAAAATGCTTCAGTGTCTGTGCATCTGTGTTTGCACTCAGTAAAGAGCAGTGAACTGATGACCTTCACGGCCAATCAGAGTCATTTCTGTTGAGCATTGGTGATTGCTTTGGCAAATCAGCAGTGTTTAAGAATATGCTCAACAGCTCTTACAGACAACATGAGGGTGTGCTACAGAGGACTGCTTCGTTTTATCGCTCACCGGGTTGGCTAAAGCAGGGAAGCGTCCCCACAGTGTTTACCTGGTGCCATGAACTGAAGCCAAGGAGGACACTTAAGCGTATTACTCTTAAAGAGATTATGATTTAGTTTGATGCCTAATATGCTTTTAATTGTTCAAATTAAACTTGACCAAATGATATTACAGTTTTTCTCAGTCGCTTTGGTGCATTTCTCACAACACTATTTACATTTGCACAACAGTTAATTCATTTCTCAAAACAATTAGTACAAACTGCAAAGCTTAGTGGATAACCTGCAAAAGCATGTCACTTGCACAAAATGGATAGCTCGTTCCTTAAAAGCAAGTATTCATGTCAATGAAAGTGTCAGTGTCATCAAAATGAAAAGTCCTTCCACCATTGTTTTTGAACAAGATAGTCAAATGCCTTTGTCATGTTTTCATTATGACAGTTTACTCTGTACATTTTTTCCAATGCAAAAAAGTCTGCTTTTAGTGACTGAAAATGCTCAAGACAGCACTATATACTATTTGCACAGCCATTTAAAAACTACAGTACAGTTAGACATCACTGCATTTAGTGAGGTGTCTGAGTACAAGACATTGAATATGTATGTTTCACATTTTTACTGCAGATGCTCTTTACAATTAAAATTTATTCACAGCATTGTGCAAAAGAATAAATACACCCTACAACAAACATAAACTTCCTTTGGGTAGAGCTGTGCACAACTGTAAACAATATTGCAGTACATATTGAACCTACAACATACACAGGTCTGTAAATCATTCATGAAATTGTTCAATTTAGAAGACAAAAAAAAAAGATTTAAAGTTTTTAAATAAAATGAGCTTAACAGATTTTGACAACTAGTTCAACATTTTTGTATTTAATGACTCAAGTAATGAAATGAGGACTATTAGTTTAATATGGAATGACTAATCAGCATCTACAAGTTTAGTTAAGTTTGTCTGACATGACATAAGCAAATGACAATGTTACAAACAGCAGAGAGTTGTATGAAAGCAATTGATGCGTGTCCAAAAGCATTTGCAATTTGCTGGAAGGAAGGAGAAACTGCTACTATGATGTGCACAAATGACTAATTGTTTTGAGAAATGCTTTAACTGTTGTGCAAATTTAAATAGTGTTGTAAGAAATACACCAAAGCCACTGACAAAAACTGTAAAGTGATGTTTACACCATATCTGCACTTTGAAATCCAACAGCTGGAGGTTTGTAGTCCACAGCATGTTATTGCAATGTTTACAGTGCTGATCCTATATTTCCAGGTTTCTTCCCACCGCAGCCTCATTTTCATTTTTTTAAATGGCGGCCGCGTGAAATAAGCATATTGCTTCAGTATTAACAGAAAAACTGAATTTTTATTTTGACAGATTGAAGAAAGACACTTTAATTTCTGCTCATCTAACAAATCTTGTTTTTAAAATTGTAACATTTATTGTGGCTTAAAAATATTAAATCTGTATCAATTCAACATAAACAATTGTGCAGAAATTAATACAAAATGTCAATCGACCCTTTTATCCCATTGTGTAGTTTAACACCTCATCGGAGTAATGAGAGAATCTGGCACCCATATAAAGGTTTAGCATAATTAGCAGAGTATAAAACATTATTAATACTCACCTTTAGAGAAAAGCCAAGCACGAATCTCATTGACTTTCTGCGGCAAGCATGTAATTTATGCGGAGAGCTGTAAACATTTTCTTAATTAACAGTCTGTTGCCCTCACTGAAAGAAGTGCGATGGGGCAAACGAGCAGGGCATCATGCAGGTCTAAAAGTGAATAAACGTCCTGTTTGGATCCCGCAGGACTGCCAGGAGCTCATGAGCAAGCAGGTTTTTAAAGCCCTCGGTTAAACTCCAGGTTTAATATGGAAATATGACATCAGCAAGACAAGGCAATCTTCCAGCACTGCCAATACAATGATACAAATGTTCTGTTCAAAACAACAATGTTCTTATATGAAAGGAAACGCAAATATATCACTGCCTACTCAAAATGACAGAATCCTGGAGATAAGATAGAATAGATTTAAATGTGTTTTTGTGTGCATTTAACTTGTGGGTGTTTAAATGTCACTTATGGAGTCTGTTCATTATTTACTTATCATTTAAACAAAGGAATATATAAGTATTTAAGTCCAGCATGGAGAGAAATGTATCTGAAAATTGATTTATTGTATGTTTTATGGTAAAAATTGGGTAATGTGTATATGGAACTTGGCTTGTGTTAATAAAACAATAAAGTTGAGTCTGAGTCTGATATACAGTGCATCCGAAAAGTATTGATAGCGCTTAATTTAATTTTTTTTTATGTTACAGCCTTATTCTAAAATGGATTAAATTAATTTATTTCCTCAAAATTCTACACACAATGCCCCATAATGAAAAATGTGAAAAAAATTGTTGCAAATTTATTAAAAATAAAAAACCTGATAAATTACATGTATATAAGTATTCACAGCCTTCGCCGTAAAGCTCTTAATTGAGCTCAGGTATATTTTGTTTCCACTAATGATTCTTGAGATGTTTCAGCAACTTAATTGGAGTTCACCTGTGGTAGATTCAGTTGATTGGACATGATTTGAGGCATACACCTGTCTATATAAGGTCCCAGGGTTGAGAGTGCATGTCAAAGCACAGACCAAGCATGAAGAGAAAGGAATTGTCTCGAGGCACAAGGCTGAGGAAGGTTACAGAAACATTTCTGCTGCTCTGAAAGTTCCAATAAGCACAGTGGCCTCCATCATTCATAAGTGGAAGAGATTTGAAATACCATTCTTACAGTGAATCATGGTGGTGGCAGCATCATGCTGTGGGGATGTTTTTCAGCAGCAGGAACTGGAAGACTAGTCAGGATAGAGGGAAAGATGAATGCAGCAATGTACATAGACTCTCTGAATGAAAACCTGCTTCAGAGTGCTCTTGACCTCAGACTAGGGTGACGCTTCATCTTCCAGCAGAACAATGACCCAAAGCACACCGCCAAAATATCAATGAAGTGGCTTAATAGCAACTTGGTGAATGTCCTTGAGTGGCCCAGCCAGAGGCCAGACCTAAATCCTATTGAACATCTCTGGAGAGATCTGAAAATGGCTGTACACCGTTGCTTCCCATCCAACATGATAGAGCTTGAGAGGTATTGCAAAGAGGAATGGGCAAAAATTCCCAAGGACAGGTGTGCCAAGCTGGTGGCATCATATTCAAAAATACTTGGGGCAGTAATTGCTGCCAAAGGTGCATTAACAAAATATTGAGCAAAGGCTGTAAATACTTATGTACATGTGATTTTCTTTTTTTTCGTTTTTTTTTTTATAAATTTGCAACAATTTCAAAAACTATTTTTTCACATTGTCATTGTGGGGTATTGTGTGTAAAATTTTGAGGAAATTAATGAATTTAATCAATTTTGGAATAAGGCTGTAACATAAAAATGTGGAAAAAGTGAAGCGCTATAAATACTTTCCAGATGCACTGTGTGTGTGTATATATATATATATATGTATATATATATATATATATGTTTTGTTGTTGTTGCCATAAAGATTGTTTACACCCCAAAAAATATAAATGTATTCACTATTAAGTCATTCCAAACCAAACAAAGTCAATGACTAATGGTTTCCAACATTCTTTAAAATAGCTTCTTTTGTGTTCAGATGGAAAACATTTTCATAAAGTGTTAGTTCATCCAAAATGAAAAGTCTGTCATTAATTACTCACCCTCAAGTCTTTCCAAAACCCTGAGACCTTCGTTCATCTTCGGAACACAAATTAAGATCTTTTAGGTGAAATCAATGAGCTCCTTCATCCTGTATTGACAGCAGTGTTCCTGAGATTTTCAAAGTCTAGAAAAGGAATCAAAAACATTATCAAAACACATTCCAAGTGACTTCAGTGGTTCAATTGTTACCTTCAAAAGTATTCAATAGTAATTTTTTGCACCAAAAAAGTAATCTGCAAGTGCAAATTCTCGACAGTTCAAGCAGTCTCCACCTGATTGATGTCAAACCTAATACATTGAATTAACTAGTGTCACACCTTCACATTAATCAAAATTTATCAAAACACATTCCAAGTGAATTCAGTGGTTCAATTGTTACCTTCAAAAGTATTCAATAGTAATTTTTTGCACCAAAAAAGTAATCTGCAAGTGCAAATTCTCGACAGTACAATCAGTCTCCACCTGATTGATGTCAGTCGTAATACATTGAATTAACTAGTGTCACACACCTTCATATTCATCTTTACCAATTTAATTTACTTTCTTAGTGAACAGTATGAATGACCATCTCACAATTTCAAAATGATTGGCATCTCGTGGCATTTGCAAATCCTGAGTAGAACTCCACAGTTCACCAGAGTACAGTTTCCATACTTGTTTATGAAGCTTTTGAGCAGCTCCAGTTTGTATCTCATTTCAAATTTCAAAGTCGTTGCAGTGTTAGCAGAATATTAATATGGATCGTATGAATGGTTTGAATCCTTAATTAATTTATCTATTTATGATAAACACAATACAGATGTTTCTGACCCAACAGCAGCGGGCACGACATGGGTGATTCACGGAGAAGAGAAAAACATTTGAATAACCTTGACATTTCACTTCACTTAAATGGCAGCAGATTTTCTCAGCTGACTATGGAAAGGAAAACAACAAGCGGTATTTTGCATGAAAGATTGATTTCAAGTTCCAGCATTCTACAGGCTACAGCATAATTTTATTACTCCATGTCTTCCTGTCGGAAAAGCATCTGCAGGCGGTGTGGAATTCTAAAACCAAGCGCATTAATCACACTTATAAACAAAGCTAAACTCACTGAATAAAATAAATAAATTGTGACCCTACAAGTTGCTGAAAAAACATTACAAGAAACAACATTTCATATACAAAACCCCCACAAAACTAGCTGTGATTGTTGAGATGTGATTGAATATGACAGTCTAACTGAAAAAAGTGGGGTTATATGTGTGTGTGTGTGTGTGTGTGTGTGTGTGTGTGTGTGTGTGGTTGTATTAATAGGTCTGAGTCTTGAGTAGTAGCAGGAGCAGGTGCTTTTGGCTGATTGAGTCATCTCTCACCCTGTGTTTCCCTGCAAGACCTTGTCCTTTACTCAGTAGTCCTGCGGCTCTGGCCCCATAGGCAAACACACACACAAAAACACACACACACGCACACACACAAACTCCTAGCACAACTAACAGCCAGGACTTCATCTCATTCCACATTGCTTTTTCGTTTTTTATTAAAGGGATAGTTCACCCCAAGCAAAAATGAAAACTGCCATTATTTACTCACCTTCATGTCAATCTAATCTTAAAATGATGTGTTTTTATTGGCCTGTGGAATACAAAAGGAGAATTTCTTTCACACATCTCCTCTCCATAGAATAAAGTGTAAAAAATGTGTTCACTAAACTTAACTTAGTTAAGTCATCTTGTTGCATTGGCTCAGTTAAGTTGAATTGACTTAATTCTTTAAGTTTTCTCAACTGAAATGATTAGTTGACAGTTAAATAATTGACCCAACTACAAATTTTAAGTTAACTGGACTTGCAAAGTTTAGTTTTAATCGGTTAACTTACATTATCAAGTTAGCAAAACTTGCCAAGTTTAGTTTAAATACATTAACTTGCATTTTTAAGTTCACTGAACTTAATCTAGCAGATTTTCTCAATTAGAAACAGAACAGACAAGAAAATACATTACACATTTTATTAAAAGATCTTTACTCTCAATTAAGCAATTAAACAATGTACTTTTAATATAATTGTCTTTACAAAGTATTTTTTCTTAAGTAATTTTTTCGGTCACACTTTATTTTGATGATCCGTTTGTTGAATTTATTTTGCATGTCAACTAATTCTCATTAGATTATAAGTCGACTGTTAGGTTGGGGTTATGGTTAGGGTTAGGGTTAAGGTTAGTGAAAGTTGACATGTACTTGCAAAGTTTCTTATAGTCAGTTAAATGTCTGTTGAAGGAGCAGTATCAACAGATATCAAGCAAGCAGTCTACTAATACTCAAATGGACCACCAAAATAAAGTGTTACCATTTTTTTCTAAGTAAAAGTAAAAGAAAAAACTAAACAAAAAATGTAAAACTCTAAAATATAAATCTAACACAGGCTCTTGGGAAAAAAATAACACCAGAATTTGAACGATTATAAAAATTGATGTCAACATCTTTATTTCCACGTATTTTTAGTGAGTGAACTCTTGTACTGCAGATATCTGCTCCAATGTTCATCAACAGTTTCTGATTTCCAAGTGTCATCACTCTGCTCAGCTCTTTTTCAGAATCTGTGTGCTGTATAAAAAATGCCAAACAATAAAAAATCTTTACATATTTTCTTTACACAAATCTAAAACACTATAGCTGAAAGGCATAAACACAACATGTACACCAAATCTTATTTACTTACAAATCATTACTTCCGTGATGGCAGTGCTTCAGCTTTTAGTGTCTTATGGCAATTTGTTGATTGGTTGTGAAACTCCACTTAACTTATAAACACCAAATGCCCTGTAATAACTCTGTGATTCTGTGAAGAAAAGAAAAAAATAAAGCCAAAACATATTTAATAAACAGTGTACACAATCAATATTAGAGTAGTCTTTAAATATAAATTTACTGAAATCTTTAGAATGAGAAAATCACATTTGGGTAAATTATTGTAAATATCTGGTCTTAAATATTTGACTACTGTACATTTATGAATGGAAATACTGGTAATATCTCACCTTTAATAAGTCAGTCTGCTCTCTGGGAACAACCTTTAAAATAATTACTGTTATTATTTTTTCCAAAATATATTCTACTGTGTATAAAAGGGAGATACATTAAAATCCATATAAAATTACCTGTAGTAGATTAGTCAGGGAACTAGAAAAGTACCTTTTATACAGATATTGAGATATTGCAAATTCAAACCTAAAACAAGCTTCACTAAGCTTTATAAATGTGGCCAAACTCCACATGTATTAGCAAAAGTCTAATCTGCTTTAAAAACATTTATTCTAGGAACAATACATTGACAATCAGTTCATATATGTAATTTTACAAGTTATAAAACAAAATTTAAGAAGCATTACTTACCAAATGTGATAATTGAACAATTAAAAAATCTGGTGAAAAATATCCCATGTGTCTGACTTCTTCTTATGTTTAATTGGCAGTTGGCAAACTGACTTAAGGGTGCATATTCCACCACCTGCTGGATTGGAAATATGGGGCGCAAATTAAAGATTCTGGTTCAGCATATGTTTTTAAGTTGAGTCGACAAACACTCTTACAGACTAGTTGAGACAGCGAAAACTTACCAGGTTAAGTTAAATTACCAACTTAGTTGTTTCAACTTACAAAGTCATGTTGATAAAAACTAAAATGCAGAATCTTTTTTTACAGTGTAGTATTCAATGAAAATGGCCATGGTCATGACTTTTTATGTATGCAACAGGTTAAAAACAACTTCACCATTTGATGCTGTTGACTTAAAATTTCCATTAGATGCCAGTGACAATCAAAACAAGCCATGCATACAAAGGAAACAAAACTAATTAGATTAGACATAAAGCTGTATGTAATAAATAAAATGTCACATGGAAAAAATAATTTAACACATAAAAGGGCACATAAATAGCCCAGACAGCAGCTGATATCAGTCCTGCCCCTTGTCATTGTAAATTAATATTAACTGCTTCAATCCCAACACTTACTATTGCCAGATGATGAAGATGAAACCAGTGTGGACATTTCAGCAAGACAATGATCCAAAACACAGTCAAGGAAACTCTCAACTGGATTAAAAAAAATTAAATAAAGCTACGGAATGACCCAGCCAGTCACCTGACCTGAATCCAATAGAGATTAATTATTAAAGATGAGGGATGATAGATGAGATCTAGATTTGAAGACTCTGCTGAAGCATTACAAAAAAAATCATCCATTTTTTTTATACAAGAGGCTTCTGTGCCTCTTGTGGTCATTAACAAAAAGATATTTTATACAAAATATTAAATATTTAAAAATTCTGTTTTTTGTCTGTCATTGCATAACTATTATACATAACTTTCATTCATTCATTTATTTTCCTTCAGCCTAGTCTCTATTTCAGAGGTCGCCACATCGGAATGAACGTCAACTACTCCAGCATATGTTTTACGCAGCGAATGCCCTTTCAGCCACAGCCCAGTACTGGCAAACACCCATACACACTCATTCACACACACACTCATATACTACGGACAATTTAGCTTACCAAATTCACCTATAGCGCATGTCTTTGTACTGTGGGGGAAACTGGAGAACCCGAAGGAAACACATGCCCATTTTATAGTTTTGATTTATTTGTATGTTTGGATTATTTAGGTTTTTATCAAAATATTTGAGTTTTTTTTCTTAAAGATCAAACAGAAACAAACTAAAAAAAGTTTATTCAAATGCAATGCATCTATATTTATTATTAAGATATATTTTTACAAACAATTCCATCCGTAATATGTTGTTCTATTGTCTTCATTATTCCTACAGTTATTGTTTTTCATCCATCAAACATGTTTCCATCAAACAAACAATTTTATTTAATTTTATTATTATTATTTATAATGAACAGAGGTTTTCCATCTCATCTTTTTATTGCACCTGAGCTACATAACATGCTAAGAGCAGACAATGGGAGTGACTGACAGGGAGTTTTATTCAGGCAGAAGGGCTTTCCCTTGCTCTGCTGCTGCCCTAGGTGTGAACAAATGACAGAGCTAGAGCAAATTCCCATGTGGCACAGGCTGATCTTTCTCAATGAGTTTAATTATTACTCTGTGTCTCTGGAGGAAAATGATAAAAGGAGATGTTATTTAACATGTTATTGTTCATTCAGATTTTTGTTATCAAAAAAATGAGAATGTCATAATGAAACACTGCATTGCAATGCCTAAAGTGTCTAAGATTACTATTTTAACACATTTTAATCACTGGTGTTTATTTATGCCTTTTTATGTGGTGTCATATAGGATGCATAAAACTGCTTAGTAGTGTATGCAAATCCGACTAGTACATTTGGTTACCATTTAAATCATTCATTCATTTATTTGCCTAGTGCCTTTATTAATCAGGGGTCGCCACCACGGAATGAACTGCTAACTTATCCAGCATATGTTTTACACAGCGGATGCCCTTCTAGCTGCAACCCATCACTGGGAAACACCCATTCACACTCATCCACACACATACACTACAGACAATTTAGCTTACCCAATTCACCTATACTGCATGTCTTGGACTTGTGGGGGCAACCAGAGCATGCCGAGGAAAGTCACGCGAACACGGGGAGAACATGCATTCCCCTTCATAGGGAACTCCAACGTGTGTCTTAAACAGACTTTGGGAGTACTTCAGACGACCAATCGCTTCTGATAATAAGAAAACGGGCCAATGAAATGCCAATTGAATTGGCGGAGCTGAGCTCCACAGCTGTGGCTGATGAGCTCATCAGGGCTATATAAGCCAGCTGCTGGAGTCAGATCCTCAGAATTGTTGCTTCAGAGCCGATCGCAGCTGAACAACCCTCTAAAAACAAGCTGACTTCCAAAGAGAGGAAAGCCTTACCTGCACCAGTGGAGAGAGAGCGTACGAGCGGCGAGCTGGGTTTCTCGTCCTCCGGGCATGTCGCTGGTGTACTAAAAGAGCAGTTTTCACTAAAAGAGAGTTTTCCTAAGAGAGCACACGGTCGCATAACGTGTCTTTTTAAAGATGTCGTTCCGACCGTGCGTTTCTGGATGTGGTGGTTTCCTCGCCCCGGATGACAGGCACGAGCACTGCATCACATGCTTGGGGATCGAGCATGTGGAGGCGGTGTTCGCGGACAGCTCTTGCCCGCACTGCGCTGGCTTGACTGTTGCGCAACTGAGGTCGCGGCGAGCTCTTGTATTAGGGCAAGCCACCCCTGCTGCTCCCCGCCAAGCGGTTAGCACTCGGGCAGGCCTGAGGGTTACAGTGGGGGTTAATCCGTCGCCTTCGGGCCCGCGGACCCCTCGCTCCTCATCGGTGCGCTCTGTTTCTGCTTCGAGTGCGAGCGTTGGTCCATCCTCCGGGCTGGCCGCGCTCTCATTAGATGATACCGGGGACGTGATGTCCATCACTGCATCGGAGGGCGGGCTAACATGCTCCGATGAGGATCCGGACCCCCTGCCACCCTCCGGGGTTGTCAGTGGGGTTACGGATCTGGAATCGGACATGTTAGCCGTGTTATTCCGGGCTGCTTCGGCTGTGGGACTGGAGATGGCTTGTCCCCCAGAACTGCTGCCGGACCGCTTAGATGGGTGCTACGTGGGGGTGAAAAAGAGGGCGAACCCCTCTAGACCCCCCGTCCCTTTCTTCCCGGAGGTACACAGAGAGCTCACGCAGGCATGGAGGGCACCTTTTTCTGCCCGGTCCTCGTGCGCTCCCGTTCTCACCACCCTTCACGACGGAGCGGCCAGGGGGTATGAGGCGATTCCCCAGGTGGAGCGGGCTATCGCGGTCAATCTTTGTCCGCGGAGCCACTCTACTTGGAGAGGTCCACCTAAACTCCCCTCCAAAGCGTGCAGGTTATCTGAGTCTCTCACGGCCAGAGCCTACACTGCTGCGGGCCAGGCCGCGTCCGCCTTGCATGCTATGGCCACCTATCAACGCTATCAAGCCGAGAAGCTGGTCGAGATGCAGGAGGGTGGTTCTTCTCCAGGCTTAATGCATGAGCTCCGCACGGCAACCGATTACGCTCTCATGACCACCAAATCGGCTGCCCGTGCCCTGGGGAAGACGATGGCCACACTAGTGGTCCAGGAACGCCACCTCTGGCTTAACCTGGCTGATATGGCAGACGTTGACAAAGCTCGCTTTCTTAACGCTCCCATATCCCAGGCTGGCCTGTTCGGCGACACTGTCGGGGAGTTCACCCAGGAATTCTCCGCGGTGAAAGAGCAGTCCAAAGCGATGGGTGAAGTCATCTATCAGCGGGCTCGGAAAACTGCTCCTCCCGCTGCACCATCCGCTGCGGCTGCTCCTCGCCGAGGGCGTCCACCCGCGGCTTCAACATCTGCTCCGCCTCCGCCGCCCGCTCCACCGGCCAAGCGGCAGCGCCGAGCCTCCCGCGGGACCGCGACGCCCCCGCCCCAGGGCGCCGCTAAGTCCGGTAAACGGACCGCGAAGCGTCCCTGAGACGGGCCACCCGGAGAAGAGGGGACCTGCTCTTTCCTCGGTGGGGGGCCGAGGACCATCACAGTCAGTAACAACGACTTTAACACCACCGCTGCTGGCCTCCGGGCTGGCGGCAACCAAATTTTCAATAAAAGAGCAAATTCCTCTCTCTCCGGGTGTGCAAACCCGAGCACTGTCAGTCTGGGACGCCCCGCCTTCCAGCTCGCAGCGCCGGGACCCTTCGCCTCAGGACTCCAGAGTGCAGCAGAACGGACTCCTTTCTCTCACTCCGGCCTCATCGCGGGATCCAGGGAGGAAGGTAAGAGAGACTCTCTTATTTTCAGCTCTTCCTCGGGAAGCTCCGCTTTCCGAGGTGAGCACTCCCTTCCCGAGCTGCCCCTCTGCTGGCACGTCAACGATCTCTCCGATGGTGCCATTAGCGCGCGCTCTGCCAGCTTGGTTAGCGCTGCCCAGCGCGTCGCGGTGGCTCATACGGACGATCAGACTCGGCTATGCGATTCAGTTCGCTACTCGCCCTCCCAAGTTCACGGGAATTCTCTTTACGAGGGTGATGCCCGAGAGAGCCCCTGTCTTGCGAGAGGAGATTGATGTCCTCCTGGCGAAGGATGCAATCGAGCAGGTCCCTCCAGCCGAGATGAAGTCCGGGCTGTACAGCCCGTATTTCATCGTGCCCAAAAAGAGCGGAGGGTTAAGACCAATCCTAGATCTGCGCAGACTGAACAGACATTTACGCAAAATGCCTTTCAGGATGCTCATGCAGAAACGCTTAATCCAGAGCGTCCGTCCTCGGGATTGGTTTGCAGCTATAGACCTGAAGGACGCGTATTTTCACGTCTCCATTCTTCCACGCCACCGTCGATTTCTCCGGTTTGCGTTCGAGGGTCGAGCGTGGCAGTACAAAGTCCTCCCCTTCGGGCTCTCTGTCTCTGCGGGTTTTTACCAAGCTCGCGGAGGGTGCCCTGGCGCCCCTTCGGCTAGCGGGCATTCGCATACTCAACTATCTCGACGACTGGCTGATTCTAGCCTCCTCTCGCGATCAGCTGATTATGCACAGAGACAAGGTGCTTCGGCATCTCGACCAGTTGGGGCTTCAAGTCAACCAAGAAAAGAGCAAACTTTGCCCAGTGCAGAGGATCTCTTATCTCGGGCTGGAGCTGGATTCGATCGCCATGGTCGCGCGCCTCTCCGAGGAGCGCGCCAGGCTAATGCTTTCTTGTCTGAACGAGCTCGACAAGAAGATAGTGGTCCCACTGAAATATTTTCAGAGGCTCCTGGGGCATATGGCATCCGCAGCCGCGGTCACGCCGCTCGGTTTGCTTCATATGAGACCACTTCAGCGTTGGCTTCGCGATCGAGTCCCCAGACGGGCATGGCGCGCGGGCACGCACCGGGTGTACATCACTCCGCTGTGTCTCCGCACTCTCAGCCCCTGGAAGGATCTGGCTTTTCTACGGGCAGGCGTGCCCCTAGGGCTAGTATCCAAGCGTGTTGTCGTTTCGACAGACGCTTCCAGCACGGGCTGGGGGGCCGTGTGCAACGAGCATGCAGCTGCGGGTTCGTGGTCCGGACCCCACCTGCATTGGCACATCAACTGCCTGGAGCTGTTGGCAGTGTATCGCGCTCTCCGCCGTTTTTCTCCGGTACTAGAGCGGAAACACGTGCTGGTCAGGACGGACAGCACGGCGGCGGTGGCTTATATCAACCGTATGGGGGGTATGCGCTCTCGCCGCATGTCTCAGCTCGCTCGCCGTCTGCTCCTCTGGAGTCATACGCGGCTGAAATCGTTGCGCGCCATTCATATTCCGGGCGAGCTCAACCGTGCAGCCGATGCGCTCTCACGGCAGCTAGTGTCCCGAGGAGAATGGAGACTCCCCCCCGATTCGGTCCAGCTGATATGGGCGCGCTTCGGGGAAGCCCAGATCGATCTGTTTGCTTCCCCCGAGAACGCACATTGCCAGCTGTTTTATTCCCTGACCGAGGCCCCCCTCGGCACGGATGCACTGGCTCACAGCTGGCCATCGGGCACGCGCAAATATGCGTTTCCCCCAGTGAGCCTAATCGCGCAGACACTGTGCAAAGTCAGGGAGGACGAGGAGCAGGTCTTGTTTGTTGCGCCTCTCTGGCCCAACCGGACCTGGGTTTCCGAGCTCGCACTCCTCACGACGGCCCCTCCTTGGCGCATTCCTCTGAGGGAGGACCTCCTCTCTCAGGGACGGGGCACCATCTGGCACCCGCGCCCAGATCTCTGGAACCTCCACGTGTGGTCCATAGACGGAGTGCGGAAGACTTAGGTGACTTACCACCTTCGGTAGTTAACACCATCACTCAGGCTAGAGCACCCTCTACGAGGCATGCCTACGCCCTGAAGTGGAGTCTATTCTCTGAGTGGTGCGCTTCTCGACGAGAAGACCCCCGAACTTGCCAGATTAGCATTGTGTTATCCTTCCTTCAGGATAAGCTGGAGCGTAGGCTTTCACCCTCCACACTGAAGGTTTACGTGGCTGCCATCTCCGCTCATCATGATGAGGTGGATGGCGACACGCTCGGGAAGCATAATCTAATCATCCGGTTTCTCAGGGGCGCGCGGCGGTTAAATCCTCCCCGCCCCCCTCTCATGCCCTCGTGGGATCTCTCCGTAGTCCTTGCAGGTCTGCGGGGGGATCCGTTTGAGCCACTCGATTCAGTATCACTTAAATTCCTGTCATTAAAGACAGCTCTGCTGGTCGCGTTGGCATCTTTCAAGAGAGTAGGAGATCTGGAGGCATTTTCGGTCAGCGAATCGTGCCTTGAATTCGGGCCGGGCTACTCTCACGTTATCCTGAGACCCCGACCTGGCTATGTGCCCAAGGTTCCTACCACCCCTTTTAGAGATCAGGTGGTGAACCTGCAAGCGCTGCCCCCGGAGGAGGCAGGCCCAGCCCACTCACTGCTATGTCCCGTACGCGCTTTGCGCCTTTACGTGGAACGAACGCAAAACTTAAGATCATGTGAACAGCTCTTTATCTGTTACGGTGGTCGGCAGAAGGGAAGTGCCGTATCAAAACAGAGGTTGGCCCACTGGCTAGTTGATGCCATCGCCCTCGCTTATGTATGCCAGGGTGAGCCGCGCCCCCCTAACGTGAGGGCACACTCCACTAGAGGCGTTGCTTCCTCATGGGCATTAGCGCGCGGCGCCTCTCTCACAGATATCTGTAGAGCTGCGGGTTGGGCGACACCTAACACATTCGCGAGGTTTTATAACCTCCGAGTGGAGCCTGTTTTTTCGTGGTTATTGGCTAACCCCGATCAATCGCGAGAAAACTAGGCTCGGTGTCACAAACGCTTGCTGCGCCAGGCTCCCTAACCCGGAGATGCGTGCGCATTTTCTATTCTACTAGTAAGTTTCCCTTTTCAGGCGAACCCTAGAGAATTCCTCCGAGGCCCCCAGCACCTGACTCAGCGGAGGAGTCGAGTGCTTGGCTCAGTGTGTAGTCTGGTACGCCCATCTGGTCTACCCGCATACTGAGGTTCGGTGCCAGCTATGTGCATTCCCCTGTCTAGGTGATGCCATATGCATTATCCACCATGGTGTGTTCCCCCTATTCAGGCGGACCCATGTCTTCCCTAACCGCTAACCAGCTTATCATATGTAGCACTCCCCCTCAATAGGGCTAGTCCATATGCTTCTTACCATCAAGTCTCCCCTTCCGGGTAGCAGGTGGTCTCCGCAGCGTCCTCCCCCTTTGGGGACTGGCACGCTTTCCCAACGTACTGTCGTATCTCTAAAATCCCTAGTCTATATTAGCTAGGTAAAAGCACAATTACGACCCCCGATCTAAATTGTATTATTCCCATGTAATGGTAATTTTGGGCCTAGGGGACGTTGGAAGGTTGCGCTTTTGGTGTTGTCAGTGCGCCCACGCATTGCTTGGCAAACTGCACATCAGGAGCGTGACGGGCTTAGCTGCTGTGGCGCTTTCCAGAACATCTCCCAAAGTCTGTTTAAGACACACGTTGGAGTTCCCTATGAAGGGAAACGTCTGGTTACGTCCGTAACCCTCGTTCCCCGAATAAGGGAACGGAGACGTGTGTCTCCACTGCCACAGCACCTAAGTCTCCAGCTGGGAGCTGAGTGATCGGCTCTTCAGCAGGCAATTCTGAGGATCTGACTCCAGCAGCTGGCTTATATAGCCCTGATGAGCTCATCAGCCACAGCTGTGGAGCTCAGCTCCGCCAATTCAATTGGCATTTCATTGGCCCGTTTTCTTATTATCAGAAGCGATTGGTCGTCTGAAGTACTCCCAAAGTCTGTTTAAGACACACGTCTCCGTTCCCTTATTCGGGGAACGAGGGTTACGGACGTAACCAGACGAACTCCACACAGAAATGCCAACTGGCCCAGCCAAGGACCCACTGCGCCACCATTACCATTAAGTGAAGTTTATATACAAACTAATTTCAAGAGGATCACGTGCTTATGATTGCTTGCGGCTGGTCCTGCATTATTCAATCTATGATTCACTAATCAGACACTTCCTAAGCTACTATAAATACCCTAGGTTCCATATCACAGTCATCTTCGTTTTGAAAAAACCAACCCTTCTTCTCCTCTTTTCCTAGATGGGTGGCACGGTGGCACAGTTGTTAGCACTGTTGTTTCACAGCAAGAACGTTACTGGTTCTAGTCCTTACCAAGCCAGCTGACATTTCTGTGCGTAGTTTACACGTTCTTCTCGTGCTCACATAGGTTTCCCCCAGGTTTCCTAGTTTTCTCCCACCGTCCAAATTCATGCAACTTAAGTTAATTGACTAATCAAAATCGGCTCCATAGACATGCTCTTAGTAAGTTATCTCTTAAGAGCAATCACTATCTGTTCATTAGCTACTACAGCAGGGGAGTTCTCGAGATCTACCTGAGCTCAAACTCCCCTCAAGCCTTGCAAATGGGAGGGAGCCCCGGGCTCGAGGATCTTATGAGCTCAGTGCTCTCTCTCGGGACAGCATGCCAAACAAGCTTTATATTCAATCAACAGCTAAGTGTGAGCTCTAGAAATATATATTATTATTAATAATAACATTGCTCATATTTGTCAAAAAAATCACAATAAATAAAGCATTAACTCTTTTGATTATTTAGATCGTTTAATTTTGAGGTCCCACTAGGCTTCATCCTTTTTAGTTTTAAATGTTCCTTCATCATTTATAACACTAGGTTCCTTCTATTGTATTCAGTTTATTACATAATGATCTGTAGTAAAGTTCGTTTGTATGAGGGAAGAAGAAGACAGGGTCGGCGATATAAGGTAATACAATATTTTTATTTTTTTGTATGATCACACCACACGTGTAGCTGTGTGAGTGTGTGTGTGTGTTCTCTCCTCTCTCTCTCCCGGCTGCTCCTTCTCTCCTTAAGAAGGGTGTCTCTCCAGCCCAATCACTAGAATAAACAGGTGTTATTTATTATTTCTGATTGGCCTGCTGATTAGCCGCCGGGCTCCTAACATGCTCTCCACCCTCATTGGGTATTCGATCATGCTTACCTCTCCACATGATCATTGTCAATATTAACCTTTATTGTCAACAGAATATAGAGTTATTGTCAATAGAACAGCTGTTAATGTATAGACTCATATAGTAATGAAAATTCTTAAAATATATCTCAGGTACCATGTGTCTATTAAACATATTCATTCATTTTGTTTTCGGCTTAATACCTTTATTAATCTGGGGTCGCCACAGCAGAATGAACTGCCAACTTATCCAGCATACAGCATGTTTTATAAATATTTAAAAATAAATATATATTTAAATAATACAAAAAAAATAATTAAATTCTGATCATTCCAAGTAGGCACACAATGTCATAAGATGTTAATATTAGGTTAGATTTAGGTCGTGATGTCAGGCGACCAAAACACAATAGGCTCGTTTGAGGTGCGCCTCGCCTTGACTGCTATGTAGACGAGATTAGGCGGCTGCAGTAAGAGGAGGGCTCAAAAAATACATCAGAAGTCGAACACTTCCCAAATCTCACTGTTTTGCCACCTGGAAACGTCACCAGGTGGAGATCGCGTTCACGTTTTTTATCACGCACAAATGACCTCATGAAAAAATACTATGGTAATTTATAGTAAATATGATAGTGTTTTTGAACATCTTTTTTTACAGTATTGGGTTATGTTTATAGTTGTTGTGATACCAGAGCAACTATAGAATTTAAATAGGATATTTTTTTTTTTATAATAGGCATTCAAAAACACTAGTATCCCTTTTATCCCTTTGCTCTGGTATCACAACAACTATAAACATAACCCAATACTGTAAAAAAAAGATGTTCAAAAACACTATCATATTTACTATAAATTACCATAGTATTTTTTCATGAGGTCATTTGTGTGCGATAAAAAACGCAAACACAATCTCCACCTGGTGACGTTTCCAGGCGGCAAAACAGCGAGATCCGGGAAGTGTCCGACTTCTGATGTATTTTTTGAGCCCTCCTCTTACTGCAGCCGCCTGATCTTGTCTACATAGCAGTCAAGGCGAGGCGCACCTCAAACGAGCCTATTTCTAACCGGCATGCATCTTGCGGTGATCACTGGGATCACTGGCGCAGATTTTGGCCATCTCAAAAGAGCCTAATGTCTAGCCAGCGTGTAAGGACACCGTTATTTTGACATCTAATAAAGACATCAAATCAAGTTGATATTTGGTTGATTTTAGGTTGTGTTGGAAAGTGACCAAAATCCAACGTCCAGCCAACATCTTAAACCAACATCATATTGACGTCAAATACTAACATTTATTTGTCAGGTATTGCAACCAAAATCCAATGTATGATAGATGTCATAGTGGTAACGTCCACACAATGTCAAGCTGTAACATCATTAGATGTTGATATTCGGTTGATTTTAGGTTGGACGTTGAACATTGACATCGGCCTGATGTTGGGTTCTGACGTCAACCCAATTTTTATTTCCAAACAAAATGCAATGTTCCATGACGTACAACGTCATGTTGACATCCTGTGCCTGCTGGGTTGTCACTAAGGGTTGTTGCATAGGAAAGATTTTAGCAAAAATTCTTTAAATAAATCTCAGAACACACTTTATATTTGCTGTCTGTTTTTACAACAAAAAGAATAATCATTCAAGTGAAAAAATGATTGCTGCATCATTGTTTTTATTTATCTCAACTTCAACATAATTCAACATCACTGAAAACTAAAAAATATTAAGCATTAACAACAACTGTCAAATTCTGATAAACTTATTAAAATAAGTTAGAGAAGCACAACACATTTATTATTGTGACCTTTGTCAGTACATTTTAGTGTACTTATCATTTTCATGCTGCATTGCAAAATATTTTTGCTTATATTGTGGCTGAATATGGATCCTCAGAATACACGTCATACTTGGAACCACTGCTGTTGGAAAAGTGAGAAGGCTTTAAGGCACTTCATTCAGTAAACTAATCTCTAAACTAAGATTTTAAAAGTGCAATTAACTTGTGGACAGTTCTAAAGTCTCCAAGTCCCCAAAAAAACCCCAAAAAACTATAATAGTAATAATAAATGTTAAGCATTTGGCCCAATCGGCAACGGTCAGCTGATTTCGAGAGGGGCCTACCCAATTCAACCTAATTAGAAGTTACACAGACGTAATTAAAATCTGGCAAGTATGTCAAACAAACAGTAAGTGCAACACAAGCTAATTGCCAGAGATGGACTGTAAAAAATGAAAGATTTTGCAGAAAAGCTCAGAGAAAGCAAAAAAAGGCTATCGCTGTAGCCTCACAGCAAGAAGGTCGCTGGTTCGAGCCTCGGCTGGGTCAGTTGGCATTTCTGTGTGGAGTTTGCATGTTCTCCCCAAGTTGGCATGGGTTTCCTCCGGGTGCTACAAGTCCAAAGACATGTGCTATAGGGGAATTGGGTAGGCTAAATTGTCCGTAGTGTATGTGTGTGTATGGGTGTTTCCCAAAACATATGCTAGATAAGTTGGTGGTTCATTTCGCTGTGGCGACCCCAGATTAATAAAGGAACTAAGCCAAAAAGAGAATGAATGAATGAAATGAATGTATGCATAAATTGGTTATAAATGGGTTGTTTTTGTTCCAGTCACATACATTAAATGTTTAAATATCTATTACATATGGTACTGCTTATAATATTTTACCATCTGTACACCCAGATGAGTATGAGTGAATGTGTGTGTCCGTGGGTGGGGCTGTGTCGGTGTGGTAAAGTGGGCTGGTGTGGCTACAGTGCCAGGGCAGATTTTTTGTCCCAGTCCGCTCCTGCTCCTCCTCTATCTCTATAAGTGGTGGCCCCACTAGACCATCACTGAAACTCTCCAGAAAAACATGGCATCGGGTTTATTTTGCAGTCCAAATAAACACTTTGTAATTGGATTGATGCTCCACAACCTACTTAAGGTGATTCCAAAGCTTCTTGTCTTTCATCTTTGAGTTAATGGGGATTCACTGATTGTGGATCACATGTGTCAATAGTTGACTTCCAAAGAATCACAATCACCTTGTTTCCAGCTTTCTTATTTATTCAGCACAACGTTCTTTCGAGCCGATGAATCTCAAGAGTGGGTGTCGTTGAAAATAGCTCAAAACTGGCTTATTTTGCCAGTTATAAAATGTTCTCCGCTAAAAAATCTCAGTTTAAAGTGCTTCTTTGACAGTTGCCGTGCAGACCCCACATGAGATGTATAAAGGAGCTTGAAACTTGACAGTTTTGTCAGGATTGCCATGGCAACCACGAAAGGCTCTCATTATTCACTGATTTTTTTTTTTTGTGCATATAGAATCCTTGCCTGAAAGTAAAAAATAAACAAAAATAATAAAATATACACTTAAAAAAAGGATTCCAAAAAGGCAACCCGCTTGATGGTACTTAAACTAGTTTCTTAATCACTGTTCACAACATAATATCTACTAAATTGACACTTTCTAATTCTGAAATTTAAAAGCAGCTGCAAACATTGTCTTTATCTCCCTTCTCATGCTCATCCAATATTTTTTTGCATTTAAATCTCAATAATAATATACCAATTTCACCCAGATATGTCCCATTACCCTTCTGCATAATTCTAAAATCGTTAAATCAATCTTGTTAATAACTAATTAGCATCAGGATCTCAATATTGTTAAATAATGAAGCATCTCTTATTTCTTTCATCTGAGCGAGGGGCCTTTAGGACGATTCACATGTTGTGTAATGACGAAAAAGCCCTGAGGAATATCACCGTTTAATTCAGACGGTGGGACTAAGTGATGATTAGTGCAAATTCATCTGCAAATAAGAACTTTCCATATTTATGGGTTCGTATAGTTTGGAGCAGATGGCAATATTATGTATCAGTGAAAGAAAAGCTTAATGGTAATGCACATTAGCTTGTCATCAGTTTTTTTTTTTTATGGGATAACAGGGAGATGTGAGGAAGCCAAAGTGTCAGTTGTTTTACAACTAATAGCTAAATAAAATAAAATACTTTGAATGTAGATGGGAAACGAACTAAAAGAGAAATTGTGCGGCAGCAAGAAAGCCATCATCCCCATGGAAACACATCACTGACTAAATTAATGTCTGCTTTTATCGTGTCACAGATCTCCCTGCCACAGATATGTCAGTGTGTATTCATTACACCCATTATTTTTTCTTTTTTTTCTTTATCTTTTTTGGTAAATAATAGAAATACAGATAACACTTTATTAAACATTAGTTACATGAACATGAATTACCATTTGGGAAAAAACATGTTCCATGTGCAATTACATATTAAAATGTGAAATATTTTTAACTTGAAACATTTGGTTTGGACATTTTTCAAGTGAAACTAACTTGATTCTATGTGAAAAAGTGAAGAAATGTGATTACATGGGTTTCAAATAAAAGATGTCCCAGAACCAAACATTCTACATATTTCATGTGTATAACCAGCCTGATCTCACGAGGAAACGTATTTATTTTACGTTTTATCAGTTTAGTGGCTAATTCGTACAGATTCGTACGAAAATGTACGATTTTAAAAAGGAGGCGTGGCACCTAACCCCATCCCTAACCACAACCGTCATTGGGTGTTGAGCCAATCATACAAATTTGTACGAATTAGCCACTAAATCAAAAAGTTACAAACTGCCGTGAGATTGGGTTGGTATAACCAGTCAATTCGAATGCTATCACTCGATTGAATGGGTGTTATCAGGGATTACCAGCTGATGGATATGGGCCAGTAGGGGCCTTCTGTGCCTACTGGTGGGCTCAAAAGGCTGTTATGATCCTTCCAAATGGTTAATCAGCTATAGATCACATACAGCTGCAGCCAGAAGTTAACAAGAATTGTTTGTATTATATATTAAATTTCCCATTAGTTGTATGTTAATAACATCTACCCCTACCCCAGCCCTCACAGTAATGTAAAAACAGATCTGGATCTGGAGTCTTCTCTATTAGTATAGCTGATTAACCATGTGGATGGATGATAACAGCCTTCTAAGCCTACAAGTAGGCGCAGAAGGCCCCTACTGACTTATATCTATCAGCTGATAACCACTGATAACGCTCATTCAATTAAGTAATAACATTCGAAGCGGGTGCAGCAACATATGATTGCAAGCATGAAGCTCATACTTTTCCCCCAAGGGTAACATTGAAAGATACTTCGGAAGTATTTATTAATCTTAGTTAATTTCCACATTATTTTGTAATATTTAACAGGATGGAGTCCATTATTCTTCTGATTCTACAGTCAGCCGTTAGTGTTCAGATGTTTTATTCCACAACATTTTGGTAAGGTTTTGTTTTCACAACCTGATCTCCAACCACTTTAACATGAAATATAAACCACGGAACCAGGTACAACATAATGCATCTTGCCTTTTCATGTAGCTCGATTGGAACACACCTATTGTTAAAATGTTTACCTTGAGTGAAAATTGCATACTAAAACATCTGCCAAATGCTATATATATATATATATATATATATATATATATATATATATAATGAACCATGTAAAAAAAGTCTACTTATTGTATTACAATGAGCTTATACATTTTTATTGTTTAAGCTGGTCAAACATAATTATAATTTCATGATGACAGATGATTTTTTTTTTATTTTAAACAAACCCTAAACATGTTACACTTTTAAAGTGTATCATCTAAACAAAATTACTGTTATTTAACCTAAGTCAAAAAGCATGCAGGCTAAACATAACACCTACTTCTAATTAACCTTTGGAGAACTTGTATAGTAAAATGTAATGATTAGGAAATTAAATACATATTATTTAGTAGTGTGCTTTTTAAGGCTTTCTAATATTTCTAATGCTTAGGTGTAACACTATTGAAGTGAACTGAACTGAATGACTTATGCTGAATAGCAATGCAAAGAATTCCAGCCGCTTAAGTGCGAAAGTAAATTAATAAAAAAATGTTTTAGCATAGTATAAATTATACTAAGCTAAATTAAATTTAATATTGTCTTCTGTAGAGCTGACATTCATTTAGTAACTGATTTTCAAACATTACAACCGTTGTGTATTACTGTGAAGATATATTGTAAGCAATATATAAACCTAAAACAGAAATAATGATTGTTTTCAAACAATCCAAACAAAAAAACAAATAATGAAAGTTTCCTAAAAATTTTCTCATCTATTACAAAAAAAAAATCATGTATATATTTTTTTACCCCACTCCCGAACTCAACCTATTTGTTGAACTAGTGTTGCTATACCAGGCTGCCCAATCAAAGCCTTGTTCTGAAATGGAGTCACAGTGTTCCCACTTTTTGAGCAAATCAGCATGCAGTTGGCTTATTTATAGTCGCCTCTGCATATTAAGCTGGAATAAGAGAAAGTGTTTAACAATTTAAAAATAATCACCTTTAATTTTTCATAGTGATAAGCCTGAATAACTAAAACAGAAATGAAGCAACGGCAGATGTAAGGCAGTGTTGGCACTGCCTCAGAGGTAGATGGGAGGAGGCAGGAACATTTAGAGGAAGGGGAGGAAGGAGCGAAAGCCGGAAAAACATCAGAGGAAATTTAGAGGCCACACCGCGGGGAAGTTCACAAAGCGTTGCAAGCTCTGAAAAACCAAAATCAAAAATAAAGAAATCTGGGAAATGATCGGAGCGATGCCGCAGTCATATTCCACCCCAGCGACATTGTTCATGGAGAGCAAATAGTCCACAGAACACAGAGGCGTTTGAGTCAATATTTACTCTCTAATGTAATTTTCCTGTGGGCCAAGAGTTTCCAAAGAGCACTACAGAGTGCTGACAGTGTCTGGCCTCCATGTCAAACCCCTGCTATGATACTAATTACACTCCGCGCAAATTGGTTTAATATGCATAAAGTGTCTGGACTCATTATCCGCAGGGTTTTGTGTGCCCTGACCAGGCGGAGAACGCCTCTGTGTGAGCTGTACACCTGCGTTCAGCGCCACACAAAGTGCTTTGTTGTGACATTTACACAACAAGGGGCAGGGAAAGGGGGATAAAATGGGTCACGACGCAGAAAATAAAACAGATTTGCGCATATGGTACGGTTTGTGTTGCATTTGGCTCTGTAAATGAATAAACAAGATTTCATCGCACTGGCAATGAGCGCAGGAGGAAAGCTCGAGGAAAAAGAAAGGACAGGCAGAAAAGGGAAGTGGTGAGTGAAAGAAACTAGAAAGACACTGGAAGACATGTGGAGGAGAGTCCAATTTGGCACTGTCCTCCTGTCAATGTGTTGCCCTCCGTCTTACCCTTACTTTTCAGTGACGGCTTCTGTTTGTGTGTGTGTGTGTGTGTGTGTGTGTGTGTGTGTGTGTGTGTGTGTGTGTGTGCGTGTGCGTGTGCGTGTGTGTGTGTGTGTGTTTGTGCTTCAAATCTCTTTCCTCTCCAGTTAATGCATGACACCTCAGTGAAGGAGCATCTCATACCGTCTTCACACCCCACCATCCTCACTCCTGACATAATGACTGATGAAAATTCCTCAGGAATTATTCTTCATCTCCAGTGAAATAATGCAATTAGAGAGAGAAAGTGAGGGGGGAAGAGAAGGAGAGAGAGAGGCAGGAAAGACCTGAGAGGAAGCAGCAACTACTGTTGCTGACAGCAAATTATGTCCCTGCCCCGACCCATAAGGTACTGATGCAAGACGTTTTTTTTTTCTCTCTCTCTCTTTTCCCTTTTATTATCATCATGGTTGAATTATTCAGCAGGGCCCATTAGCGTTAAGAGAGAGCAGGACTATTTTATATTTAGTCGGCTGTGTTGACTGCATCAACAGCTCTCTTCTGAGACTCTCTGTTAACAGTTCTGACAAGAAAAGAGAGCAGTGACTCAGAACTGACTGCAATTAAAGAACGAGAAGGGAGACGGAAGACCTCTGATAGGTCCTTTTCCTAAATCATCACCGATTTGCGTAAGAGTGCACGGCTTACCACGCATTCCTATAATGTCATCACATCAGCTGCAGGGAGAATTCTTTCTTTGTGTACTGACGTGATTGTTTAGGGAAAACTTAAAAGGGATGGCTCATCTGAAAATTACAATTCTGCAATTATTTACTCACCTTTATGACAGTTTGAACATGATTGCTCCTATTCTTTTATATGAAATCAAAAGAAGATCTTTACCGAGTATGATGTGCCACTTTGAATGTGCAGGAACATACGGGAGATTTAAAACCTGCAGCAAAAGATAACTTTGAAGGTATACATTTCAGTGGGAGAATATCATACACTTTTAGAAGACTTGTAATATAGTGCACATATACAATAGACTAATTTACAGTGATTATATATACAGTGTGTGTGTGTGTGTGTGTGTGTGTGTGTGTGTATGTGTGTGTGTGTGTGTGTGTGTGTGTGTATGTGTGTGTGTGTGTGTATGTGTGTGTGTGTGTGTTTTCTGTCCCAATGCAGCTAATATGAAGTGTTTTAAATAGTTATACAATATAATTGCTGCTTAAAGATTTTGTGTTCCACTAAATAATACAGGGTTTTGAATAACATGTGATTGAGTGTTAAAGCTTGTTTGCTCATTTATTTATTTTATTTTTGTAAATGCATGTTATTGTATTTATTGTTAACAATATTTTTTTCATACTGTAAACAATTCTGTCTCGATTCTCACTGGTGACCTACAATAAGGCAGACTTCTCATTTAAATTTCATGTAGGGGATAGTTACACAACAGCATTTACAACGGTTTTATATTACATTTGCAAACAATTTTGCAAACTCTTTAATACACAGCAACTCACAGTACATAGAAGGGGCACATTGTATAAGTTCTCACAGTACTGCAGTATGTAAGTTTGACACCCAGTGGTTGAACTAGGTATTGCACTCCTGGATCAAAATAAACGCAAGTGTGGGTTGCCAGATTGATACAGGAGCGAGTGATTTAAACTGTGTTCTAAAAAAAAAAGGCACGCGATAGAGGGAATATTTTCCATATTAAAAGGAGTTTTGGTTCTAACCAACACCTCGAATTGATATATTAAAAACAGCTTTTATTTCTCACAGCTGAACAACAGAAACCTATGACAGTGATCACCTCAGGTAAACCTTGTGTGCTTTATTCAGTGCTAATTGCTAACAATGCGAGTTTGAATGCCATTTTACATGACATTTATTGCCATATACTGAAAGCAGCAGCGTCACGGACGCATGCTTTTAGAGCCTTTTTGAATAAATAAATGAAATACACTGTTTTCCAACAAGGCAACCCGGCATGCTGAATTATAATTGGCTAAACTGGCATTGTGCAGGTTAAATGTACCTAAACAAAGACAGCATTCTGGCATGGAAAAAAACATTTTCAAAGCAGAATATCTGACTTCAGCATTTTTTGCAGTTAAACAAGTATGTTCACTTGGGATGTTTCTTAAATATCTGCACACATATTATGGTATTTTTATGCTTTAGAAGAGCCAAAAAATAACACACAGCACCTTTAAGGCAGAATACAGAGCCATATGAAACGTGGTGTTTCTTTACAAAGTGACATCGTTATTTACAGGCATGGAATGCTTGAAAGTGCAGTATGTAAGTTTGACACCCAGTGGCTGAACTAGGTTTTGCACTCCTGGATCAAAACTCATGCAAGCGTAGGTTGCCAGATTGAGCACCAACAGGCGCGTGCCTGACTATCGAGCCTAAAGGCTAATTAAGGCTGATTTAAATTGTGTTCTAAATAAAAGCAACGGCAAACGATAGAAGGAATATTCTCCATATTAATGGAGTTTTTGTTCTAACCAACACCTGGAATTTATAGGGCTTCTAGATCTAGAAAATAAAATAAACCTTCTAAAATGGAACTTTAGAACTTTAGATTCAAAACCAACACATACCAGTGATTCAGCATCTAAATTTAATAACGTTAAAGAGGTTTAATATGTATTAAGTAGATCATAAACCTTACCATTTCGAGAGTGAGTGCATATTCTGTGCTTTCTGAATGGCTGTATTTAAATTTCTGTCAAGTTTATCTGGTGCAAACAGCCAGATTGCTTAGCACTGAAAATCTCATCACAAAGCAAGTTGTTAGTACACAGGGTGGAGACAGAGTAATCTTCTCACCTAAAGTTTACGTTCGTAATATTTATATTATTTGCTAATTGATAACCTCATCTTGAACTCTGAATCCGAGTCTTATTTTGGAGTCTGCTACTGTCCACCGGAGGTCACATTTCAGACTCGGACGCATGCTTTGAGAGCCTTTCTGACCAAATAAATGAAGCATGTGGTTTTCAAACAAGGCAACACGGGTGCTGAAATATGATTGGCTAAAGTGGCAGTGGGCAGTTAAAATAACAAAAGCAACAATAGACGTTCTGGCTCGTAACGCACATTTTCAAGCACTTAGCACTTCACTTAGCACGTTTCTTAAATATCTGCAAACATATTATGGTATGGTATTTTTATGCTTTAGAAGAGTCCAAAACTTACAGCAACTTTAATATAGCAATTTGAGAGGTTTTTGTGGATTAGTGTAAACGGGAATCATTCTGACATGTATCCTTAGTTAACTTACACTTTTGGCCTTCCTAGATTAAATTCTACCTCTCCTCTGACTGCGTGCATAAAGAATCTAAATCAAAGTTCATTAATTAAGCAAACAGCCTTTAGTGAACATACTTTTTTTTTTTGCAAGAAAGCTAAATCCTTGAAATTAACTTGTAATATATCTATCACAGTTTGTAACCAGTTTGTGAATATATATGGACATGTGAATATATTAATGGACAGCATTCACAAGTCAGCCCTGTAAAGTATGGGGTGCCTCAAGGATCAGTTTTAGGCCCTTTGCTGTTTACAATACACATGCTACCCCTGGGAGACATTATTAGAAGACACGGGATCAGCTTTTACTGCTATGCAGATGATACTCAATTATATATTTCAGCTAAACCTAATGAGACATCTGAACTGTCTAAGCTAACTGAGTGTATTAAAGATGTTAAAGACTGGATGACCTACAATTTTCTTCTCTTAAACTCAGACAAAACAGAATTATTACTTATCGGGCCTAAATCCTGTACACAGCAGATCTCGACCTGCAATTAGAGGGATACAAAGTTAGCATTAGCTTAATTATAAAAGATCTCGGTGTCATATTAGACAGCAATTTAACTTTTGAAAATCATATCTTCCATGTCACAAAAACTGCTTTCTTTTATTTGAGAAATATTGCTAAGTTACAAAGTTTGCTATCCATCTCAGATGCAGAGTTCATGCTTTCATGACTTCTAGGCTGGATTACTGTAATGCTCTGTTCTCTGGTTGCCCAGCATCCTCTATTAACAAACTTCAGCTAGTACAAAATGCAGCTGCCAGAGTTCTTACCAGGTCTAGAAAATATTATCATATCACCCTAATGTTGGTTTATCTATTTATCTACAATCCAACCCTTTCTTTAAGATCTCAAAACTCAGGGCTTCTGGTAGTACCTAGAATAGCAAAGTCGAGTAAAGGAGGTCAAGCCTTCTCATTTATGGCTCCTAAACTCTGGAATAGCTTTCCTGACAATGTCCAAGGCTCAGATACACTCTCGCAATTCAAAACTAGATTAAAAACCTATATTTTTAGTAAATTATACACTCAATGCATCACATAGCGATATGATGCATGAATGTGCTCCACGCATGTTTTTGCATCTCGTTTTTATACCCTATGAACAGCAGCTATGCTAATTATTCTTTTTATTCTTTATTTCCACCTGGGAATACTTATCCCAAGGCCCCCAGAGATTATGCAGTGCCACTGAAGTGGAAGACAGGATCCAAAACCTTTGAAGAGTTGATCCCAAGGTTCCCATATTCCTGGATCAGGCCGTCGCAGCTGCTGTGATGGTCATGGAGGAGTAAAGAGCTTGTGAGTGATTCCTGTGAGACTCCAGGGACCGTCGAGTCTTTGCTGACGTCCTGCGTCCTCCAACCTCTGGCGCCTAGCCTGCAGCTCTCCACAAGACATTTTTGCCATATGAGAAATGGTCCTGCTAACTGAGCCAGGTTTCTCCCGAGTTTTTTTTTCCTTCACTTTCGCTCATTGGTGAAGTTTTTTTTTTTTTTTTTTCTCGCCGCTGTCACCACTGACTTGCATGGTTCTGGACTTGTAGAGCTGCGCATCAATGGATTACTCTTCAGTGTTTGGACTCTCAGCAAGGAATATTAAAACACATTGAACTGAGCTAATCTAAACTAAGCTGAAGCTAAATTCTGAAAACTGAACTATACTGTTTCAATTCACTATAATTTTCTATGTGAAGCTGCTTTGACGCAATCTACATTGTAAAAGCGCTATAGAAATAAAGATAAATTGAATTGAATTAATGTGAAGGCACTGTACTCTTACTTGTAGTATTGTAACTGATTTCATGCTGGAGCTGTATACTCAGGCCTCGTCACATTGTACAGTTAATTTATTACTACAATTGAATTTATATATTAGTAACTGACTATAATTATAATTGATAAAAACATTCCACAACAAGACCCCCCAGCTGCCCCCTCGTAGGTGTTAAAGTGTTAGTTCACCCCAAAACATGGAAATTATGTTAACAATTTCTCACCCTCATGTCATCTCAAACCCATGAGACCTTATTTCATGAACTGAATGAAAAAGATCACCATTCACTCTTTTGCATTTTGGGTACATTGAACAGTCATCTTGCACCTTAGAGCTGGGGAGATACGGGTTTTAGTTGTATTAGTTTTATACAGTATACTCATGGTCTCTGTATTTGGTAACACTTAATTTTGATGGTCCATTTGATTATTAGTAGACTGTCTGCTTAATATCTGTTAATACTGACATTTAACAGTCCTTCAACAAACATTTAACTGACTATAAGAAACTTTGCAAGTACATGTCAACTTACACTAACCCCAACCCTAACCCCAACCTAACAGTCTACTTATAATCTAATGATAATTAGTTGACATGTAGATGCAATGTAACTTAAAATTAACAAACGGACCATCAAAATGAAGGGTGACCCTGTATTTTTCATGCTTTTCTTAATTTATCCTTCATTTAACTTGAAGAATATTGAAAAGAAATTAATTTAAAACTGATTTGCAGAGTTGGGTAACACATTACACATTATTCTAATTACATTTTCTAGGAACATAATATTATATCACATTACATTTTAAAAATTTCAATATAATTAAATATAAATATATACCTTTAAATAATGCAAAGTAATCTAGTCTGTATTATTAGATTTTTTTTACGAAAACACTGCTAACTAACTTCAGAAGAGTTATGAAATGGATATCAGACAAAGTCCCTAACATTTTGGCATAGGGTAATTTATTTATTTACACCATGTCCTAACAACACGCGATGCGACAAGATTCCAGTGACAAGCAATTTGGCTGTCTGCACCAAAAGCGACACAACATGACAGAAACATTTAAATACCAGCCACTGCACTCCCAATAAAATAGTAAAGGCTTTTAACCTTATTAATACATATTAAACCTATTTAAAATTATTAATAAGCTTATTAATAGTCACTGATTTTGTTGGTTTGCACTGAATCACAATTCTGACTCATTTTCAAACTGTCTTCAAGTTATTTTGTTTTTAAGATCTGAGGTGAACTATCTGCTGCTGCTTTCAGTACTATGACAATAAATGTCATGTAAAATTGTATTTAAACACACATTTGGTAGCATTTAACATGGAATAAAGCACATAATCTGTACCTGAGGTGATCTTTGACATATGTATGTATTGTTCTGCTGTGACGTTGTGGAAATACAAGGCTATTCTAAAATAGAAATTTCACACGTTGCAGAGGGTTAGGACAAAAACTCCTTTAATCGAAATATACCTCTTGTGCTGTGCCATGGTACAGCTTCACTTGTAGTTCAGACTACCTAACATGTGCATCTCATAGTGAAAATGACTTTTTCACAACACTGTAAAACACAAAAGGTTAAGGTAACTCAAACCATTTGAGGAAATCGATTGCAACAAACCAATTAAGTTCAAAAACAAATCCTAATGAGTACTGTGAACTTAATCTATTTGAGTAAACAAAGCAATTTGAGCACAGTAAAACCCAATAAATGAAGAGAACTCAAACCTACTGAGTTCTGTAAAACCCAATAAGTTAAGGCAACTCAAAACTGTTTGAGGAAACCGATTGCTACAAACCATTTGAGTTAAACTAATCTATATGAGTGCTGTGTACTTACTCCATTTAAGTTGAAGTAATAAGGTATTTAATTAACTCATTACCTTCAACACTGAGTTCTAAAACTCTTTTTAAATGAGTAGAATTAACTTCCAGTAAATTTGCAGTTAACTACACTCACTCCATTTGATAAAGTTGGTGTTGTGTTTTACAGTGCAGACTTGTGGGGCTGATTGTTGTCATATATACTGTAGGGTAATATTCATCAAGTTGAACCCCTTTAATTTCCCCTTTCTTCATACTATAAATTATATTTTTAATCATATTGCTTTTATTATTATCCGTTTTGTTCAACTCTGGCTTATGCTTGTAAAGAAAATGAATAAATATACATCCAATAAATCTGCCCCTCCAGTCAACAGTCATTGTCCTAATCCTATATTCTTTTCTTTACATTAATTCAATAAGCTGTTTGCCTCTGATGGCACAATAACATCACCAAGGTCAATGGTTCAATTCCCATGGCTCGCAAGAACTGATAAAACACGTACACTGAATACAACATAAGTCCTTTTGAATAAAACTGTGTGCCAAACGCATAAATATTTCATATCCTTGAGTGACATACAAAAGTGAGGAAGCTCCACTCCACTGTTGCTCCACTCTAATATGATCTAAAATAAAACATGTTTGTTTGAAACGGTGGGCTAGGGCTGATACACATGTGGCCTTATTTGAGTGACACAGGGCTCCATTTGTGAGCATGTCTCTACTGTGTTTCTATCCCCACCAGCTGTGCCCTTTGACTGGCACCAGGCTTTGATCAACTGTCATATCTTAAAGCCGCCTTCATTCATTTGATTTGCCGAGCTCATCACCTTCATATAAAAAAAACAAAACAAAAAAAAACAGCTTGAGAAGAAAAGGCAAACTTTCTCGAGTGTCAGACAGAGAGAACGGCTCCAATTCACTTCTAAAGAGACCACTTGGAAATTGTAACATTATATCTTTAGATTTTTTTTTCAGAGCTGAAAAACAGATTGTGTTAAAAAGGATCATGCTTTTATAACCCAACTCGCATGAGACTATTAAGAAACAATCCCCTAGTATCAGAGCTAAGTTTCAACAGCAGTTATTCATATATTCTCAACAAATCACACTGAAGCAAGTCAAACTCCCAACGCGCCTCTTATTTGAGATTTTAACATATCTTTTATAAAAAAAAAAAATTAAAGCTGTGAAACAGAAATGTCTCTTCCCACACTGTCACATGATATTCAGATATGGCAGATTATTTATGATGAGAGTAGTCTGGCTGTGGGTGGAAGTGAGATGGTGCTAACTCTCCATGTCTCTCAGGAATATGTGCAAAAAATCTACAAAGTGACTCTCTAAGACCCGCCTGCTCTCTCACATATGTAGTCAGACCGCTGTGAGAAAGCTGTAGATGACAATCTAGAGGCACTGTCAATCAGTTAATAAAATATAAGGAAGCGCTTTATAGGATGCACTAAGTAATTCTTTTTCTAAAAAAAAAAGGATATTGGTGTCAAATTGGGAAAGAAAGCTGTCACGTTGTATGTTCTGACTTATATTTTGAAAGGCATTTTTGTTTCTATCAGCGAATGTTTACATAACGTGGTTTTCAACTAAAAACAGAAAACATATTACGCAATACAATGGCTATGTTTTGGGGCCTGAAAACTGAAAGGAATATATTATCGTCTATGAAAGTACAAAAATAAAATTGATGTCAAGCGTATTATGTGTTCAATATATAGGCATGTGTGAGTACTTGACAACCAAAACAACAATGGTGGAAATATAACTTCTTCTATCTTCTATAGATATAATGTCATGGTATTATGATCAGATCTTAATAATAGTCAGTTGACAAAAAGAATATAAGCAGGCTATTCGCTTATGCTAGTTTGTTTGCAGATACTGATGCTGATATTAATCCACCATCCTTACCACCAAATTTGTATGTTTTGTTATACTATAATTTTTTGTCAAATAATTTAGTCAATTTCTCTCATATTCTCCTCCCAGGTCTCTCTCTCTCATAGAACTGTATGTGAACATGTGCATAGTGTTTATTAAAGAGTCCCTATTAAGCATTTAAAAAGATCATATTTTGGTTTTGAGGGTCTCCAACAACAGGCTGATATGCATGCAAGGTCAAAAAACACTTTAATTGTCTTATAATAAGCATTTTTTTTTTCTAATTATCCCAACGACTCCCATATGATTCGTTTAGCGATTCGCTTGTTCCCAAACCCCTGCTTAGTGTGACGCTAATCTGTGGTGATTGGTCCGATGACCAAGTCTGTTGTGATTGGTCGACTGCGTTCAGAGTGAGAAAAAAAAAATTGCTCACCATGGCTTATCAACATTTTTGAAGTAGTCAGAGTGCAGAGAGTATGTGTGAGCACAATGCAGGAGTGCATTAAAGCAATGCAGTTTATCACCAGCATATTTCTCTATTCCTAACCATAAGTAAAAACTATGACACACAATCAGCATTAATCCACACAGTGGCAAAAGCTGAGCTATTCTGAAACTTGACTGCCACACGTGAATAGAAACAGCTGATGTTGGACATAGCAACGGCAAATGGCAGTGGATCACGAGCTCACAAACGCATTTAAATTAGGGCTGTCAATTGCTTAAATAAATGTACTAATTAATCACACTTTTTTGTGATTAATCATGATTAATCACGAAAGTAATTAATCATGATTAATCATGATTAATCACAAATCCCCCCCAAAAAAATAATAAAATAAAAAATACAGGCATTGCAAATATGGAAATTGAAAAATTATAATAATAAAGTATTGAGTACAAACAATTGTATTCATTGTAAAGTTATATTGCGAGTTGAGAACATTAATTATAAAGTAAAAACAATTTTTCTTAGTCCTCCTTAACATTTAGCCAGTTGCTAAGACAGTCCAGTCTATTGACATTATAGGGGGACAACACACACACGCACGCACGCACGCACGCACACACACACACACACACACACCACACACACACACACACACAGAGAGAGAACGCGCAGTACAGCGCACTCCCTTCAGGTGATGCAACAATAATTGTTTTATACTTTCCTTCTAAGAGCGCTTCCTTGGTCTTATCCATATTTCTTTGCACCTAGGCGGCTGCCTAGGTCGCATCTATGGACATGCCGAATTAATCAAATTAATCGTGTGCGTTAACGCGAAAATTTTGACAGCCCTAATTTAAATGCGTAAACAAAGTGGCACACGTTCAGTATTCAATGTGGTTTTAGATGCAATTTGAGAATATAAAGAGGTAACCAGATAGAGTACAATTACAAGTAACAAAACAAAATTAAATCAACACAATCTCACGGCAGTTTATAACTTTTTGATTTAGTGGCTAATTCTTATGAATCTAATTCATACCATTTAGTACGATTTGCTATTCACCCAATGACGGTTGGGTTTAGGGGTGGGGTTGGGTGCCATGCCTCTTTTTTAAAATCTTACATTTTTGTACGACTTAATTTGCCACTAAACTGCCAAATCGTAAAATATGTACGTTTCCTCGTGAGATCAGGCTGAATTAAATACATAATTTCCAAGCTATAGAAAACAAGGAGGCAACCAGTTTAATCGCACTTACTTACCCTTGTGAAATGGGAAAACTGATCCATGAACTGTGTACTGTAAAGTTCCTGTCAAGCTCTGACAAAGTCCCATACATCAATAGTCTTTTCTGATCCTTCCTTTACCAAGCAGCCAATGAATCCACCCATTGTAAACGTACAGATTGCTGAAGCACTCATCAGAAAAATGACGGGAGCACAGTACAAGGCTGGGGCTATAATTCTGAAGTAATTTAGCAAAAATAAACTTTAACCACTGACTCTTCACAGCCTTATCTTTGGGTGGGAAATGTAACACTAACATTCCCTCACACTTCAGAGCACAGAGACATGTGCATGAGCATTTTCGACCAGAATCTGCTAGTGTTTGTCTTCTTCTTTTTCTTTCTACAGTGTTTGTGGGCAGTTTCCCGGGTCTGCGCACACAACAAACAGACGGGGTTTGAGTTCAGTATCGACGTCACGCCGACACGGCTAAAGACTCGTTACTGCGACGATTCATTCGAACCACTCTGAGTCGACTCTTTTATGGATGAATTAATGGTTTTAAACACTGTGCACTTTCAGAGTTAAGCCTTATTAGCTGGATATGTCACTTCACTTAGAGCTGTGTTACACACTACATGAAAGGTCATTTTCAAAAACCCATAATAGGGGCTCTTTAAAACAACTACTGGCATGACATTTTTAATATAGTGTTTTTTTGTTGTTTTTGTTTTATTTGTGAACAGGGATTAAATGCTATTTGTATATAAAAATGTTTCAAAATTAGTTTTATTTTATTTATTTATCTACATTTAAACAACAAATAATTGTAGATCTAACAGTCAAACACATAAATGCATGAAGTTGGTTCATGCCATCTATGAAACTTGTATTTATGAAGGTGCTTGGGTTTCTATGTGTATATTATGTTGATGACGGTTTTACACATAAAATGATAGACATTGAAAACACTGTGTCTAAAATCACACACCACTTGAATCTTACGACCATTAGAAAAGTATATATAGTATGATGTATTACATATGCCATGTTGCCATTATAACATGACCTACCCTCATCAGTCGCATCACTTCACTCCCATTCATAGATTCTCTTCTGTTGCCTTAAGGCTGGGACACCAACAGGCGATCATTGGGCCAGTGTCAGGACGTCAGTGAGTGTCTGTCAGGCTGCTTGGTTTTGTGTATTCCACGTGTCACCTCTTGTCAGGTTAACATCAGAGTGAGTTGGTCTGATTCAGCATGTAGAATTATTGTCAGCCATTGGCAAAAGAGAGCACTCTGATTGTTTTTTTTAGCAACAAATCAAAGTGCAAGAACAAAAATATGCAAACACAAATCAAAATCAAGCAAACAATTCAAGCCAAAAAGGAGCTGGCTGTTATTTCGTTGCATTTCTCAAATACGAACCAGAGTTCAAGAAAAACAAGCAAAAACCAAGCAAACAATTCCAGTCAAGAGGGAGTCGGCTGTAATTTTGTTTCTTTTCTTAAATATTTGCAAATGATAATAATCAAAAGCGAAGTCTTGTGAAAATGGTACTAAACGTTGGTGGCTGAGAGAGCTTAACAAGGTCAATTTAAGAAAACATCAGAAAATTTACATTAACAGAGCGCTGCATTTTCTCACAAAACATGCAAATAGCATGGAACACAATGGGACCCATAAACAGGACAGACCCGGTTATTTCGGTTATCGTTATTTAAGCTAATAATGTACAAAAGACAAGGGAATCATGTAATCATAATGTTTAATTAAACAAAAAAACTCACCTTTTAAAGATCACCTACAACTTCACTGAGCAGTAGTGACAGCACAATAAGCATATCCCAGCCGGGATATCATGTCATGTTTTTGGGTCCCCTTGAAACATTTCTTTGTGTTCTGTGCTAGTTCCATGCTATTTGCATGTGTTTGTGAGGAAATGCTGCACATTTTCTTAATTTGTTTCCATTGTGAGAATTTGCAGCACATATGCTGTCAAACTGATGAAGATATTTTTTTAATTTGCTGCTTTTTTTTAATTGCAGCGCATTACTAAACCCTCCTTTTTACTGTTTGCAAAACAAGTCCCTGTTTTAAGGAATGAGATAACAGACTACTGCCCACATTTAAAATAAAATCAATATGAAATGGGAGTGAATTAATGCACGTGTGATAGTGTGTGGATGCTAAACAAAATGTAATACAGAGGGATGTGGATCTGACGATCTGACTGAGCAACGGCTAAGCAGAGGCTCTGACAGATTTTTAAGGTTTAAATACAAGCAATGACTAGCATCAGGTGTGCTCAAGTCATGGCCCACTCAACACAACCTGCAACGGGACCAGACGTGGCCAACGCAAGGCAGAATCTCACCAGAAGCAGTGGGTCATCTAGGTACTTCTTGCCTACTGTTTTTTGAATATACTGTTCGAGTGCCTGTTTACATTTAAATTCATAAAAAATAACAAGCTTTATATAAAAAAGAATTCCATAGTTATTCAGAAAGGTGTAGCTACCGTCAATAAATACTGATTCTTATACACCACCCAGCCCTATAGGTAATGGAACCTTTTTGCTCTCATAACACTGGAAATAATATCTAATGGTAAGTTACTACTTTTATAAGTACTGTCAATTTGGACATACTTTTTGTCACATACTGATTTTTTCACCTATTACATAACAGGGAAGTATGCATTTTAGACACAGACTATGTCACTATGACTATGTTGCTTACCTGTTTCTTGTTTATTTTTTTTCTATTATGTGTATTTATATCTCATGTTGAGTTAAATAATTGTCTGTTGCTATTACTTAATGATGTTTAGTGAACCGCTACAGATTTCCCTGTGCTTTGAATGCTTTTGTTTTATTTAATTTTTTTAGCAAAACTGTTGCAATTAAATAATTGTTTTTTATCTCTTTTGTAGTCATAGCAGCTGTGACACAACCAGGTTTTGCACAAAGCAAAAAATACTCAGCTGAATTTATGCTATATTTTCTGGGTACAATACGTATACACTTTGCTGCTTTAAAATAGAAAATAGGTATTAAAACATGTCAGAAGACTTTTGAAAGCAATTTCCATAGTGATATGTATGGCATGAAGATAGTTTATAAACATTTTGTTTCAAAATTCACAAAAGTCTCCACTTTAAAGAGTTCCAGAGGCCATTGATCTTCAAGTGACCTCTTGATGTGGAATCATTATGCTCTACGTTTGCCTTTCAGTAGAAGATTTCCCCTTTCTGTCTGTTTAAAATTCAACTTGAACAAGGTCATATATCGTTGCAAATATCTTTCATTGAAAAAGGGATTCAATGTCATACTGTTCTAAAGCAGAACAATTTTACTGCTGGGCAGAGGATATGTGAATATAACTGGAGCAGATTTTTTTATAAACCAACAGAACTAACTTTTAAAACTAAGAACTCTGGCAGCTTTACTAATAAATGTCACAGTTGTGAATCTTTCTGTTTTTCTTGCATGTGTGTGTGTGTGTGTATATGTGTATGTGTGTGTGGGAAGTGGGTGTGTCTTGTTTGGGTTATCTTTACCGCGTGGTGTGTGTGTATGTTTGTTACATTCATCAGCTGGGTGGTCACGTGTTTTGTTACCACTCACAGCACACAGGTGTCTGCTATCAGTCACAGCTGTTGCGCCTTCCGCGCACTATATATATGTTCAGTGTTTTGTAGATAGCGTTATCATGTTTGTTCACTCCTGTGTCTGCTTCCTGTTGGACATTTTCGCTCGTTCTGGTGGAGGGTGTTTGCCATAAGACTGTCTCATTTGGACCTTGTGCACGTCTTCGTTTCATTGATGTTGTTACTACTGCCTGCTCTGAAGACAACATTATCTGTGAGAGACTTCACCCAAAATCTGCTACTCTAATGAACTTTACCATGGGTAAACTTGACGATTTCCTTGAGAGCTGCTCCATAGCGCTAACGTTTCCCTTCCCTCGATATCTATTGAGATATCCATGAGAGACTGCTATACAACGTTGGTTCACGGATGAACCTTTACCGCTATTTGGCGTGTCGTATTCTGGTGTGAGTATCCTTGCCCTACACTATATCTGGTGAGATCAATACCAGTTGTGACACTTTAAATAAATCATCTTGTTTTCACTTGCATTGGTCCTGTGTATATACTTGTGACAATAAACACATGGGGATTTAAAGCTCTGGGGGGAAAAAACAGCAAAGTGATCTTGTTTTTTTCTGAATTCATTTTTAATTTGTGTTAAAATTGTGTCTTTGCTGTGTTTTGTAAACTACTGCTAACATTTGTTCCTAATCATATCATATCTATAATTATCATAAGTGATAATTTACCGAAAACTAGTATTTATGTTTTAACTTCCAAGGGCTAAGAAATTATTTCGTGAAATGTTTATGTATTTTGTTAAGCTTATGTTGGGTGACTTACTTCTTCTTCGTCCTTTTTTCCCTTTTCCCCTTCTTTTTTTTGTTTCTTCTTTTCCCCCTCTTTTCTCAACAAATAGTCTAAATTATAATAATACTTAAGGCAATTTTTAGATGATTCTTTAAAAGAATAAACTGATAAAAGCTCAGACAAAAGGAGGAAAACTAACGAATGAATGTATTTATTAATAATATATTTATTAATAATATATAAATGATAATATATTTAATTAATAATCTACTCTATCTATCTATCTATCTATCTATCTATCATGGTAACTTATGGTAGGCTATTGTACAACTAAATGGAATAAAAACAGTGAAATGAAATCCATTTCAGGCAGGATTTTTATTCCTCCTTGAAAGCTCTGGATGTCTGTGCTTCTGTCTAGCATCCATCAGGTCTGTTAAAGGGCTCTCGAAGGGCGACGAGTGAAACACCTCCACATCCCTCTCTCAGAGTTTAACAGGGAAGTTCTCTTCTGCCCGGAGCAGCCACTCAGTCTGGGGTTTGTGTTGAGTGACAAAGAGCTCTTTTACACTGTGACACATGTCTGATAGGAACAGCCACAACTCTCCTATGACATGTTTCTGTGTGCTTCAGAGCGCCCGGCTCTCTCCCACAATCCACCCACAGAATGCCAATGATCGGAATAAGGGTCTCAGCTACAGAAACAGCCACTCAGGTATGACCGGATGTCAGGAATCAGTCTCACAAGCTGCAATTACACTATTTTCCTCCTCCATTGGCAGGTCCTTGCGAGCTCCAGACCGATGCTCTCATTTACATGACCTTTAAATGGGGTGGTTCAAATTCGACAAAGGCCCCGTACCAGAACCGTTGAGGCAGCAAGCGCTAGCTGTTATTATATCCTTTACTGCTCTCCCACATAATACGTAATGAATATTAATACAGTCACACTACAGTACCGACTGATGGGTTATTAAAGGTAATTATGGAGAAACTTTGCCAGTACTAGATCATTGTACAGTTCTTGTTCATATAATGGTTAAAGCTGTTATCTCTGGTTGTACCACAAATCCAGCCACTTCTGGCATCTTTATAATGAAAATTACATTTCTGGTATGGCAGGTTCTGCTGTGATCAGAAGTTGCTAAGACTTTTATTTCAGCATGTTGATGTACTTCTAACTGAAACAGAATATTGAGTAGAGGGCTGAGCTTTTTTTTGCACATATTTTTTTTGTGGCAAACTAATGATAAGAGGAGAGTGGTTATGAATATTGTGGCTAAAGCAATCAAATTAACGTCAACAAAGAAGGACCTCCACTCTAAACATGAAAAAGTAAATAACTGGTAAAAATACTGTGATTGAAGAATATTTTTTCATTTTCATGTTAATTTATTCATTTTCTTTTCAGCTTAGTCCCTTTATTAATCAGGGATCACCACAGCAGTATGAACCACCAATTTATCCAGAATATGTTTTACACAGCGGATGGAACATTACTGGGAAACACCTACACACTCTCATTCACACACATACACTTCGAACAATTTAACTTACCCAATTGACCTATATCACATGCCTTTAGACTGTGAGGGAAACTGGAGCACCCAGAGCACTCTAAATCCACGCGAACACTGGGAGAACATGCAAACACCACACAGAAATGACAACTGACCTAGCCGAGGCTGGAAACAGAGACCTTCTTGCATTAAGGCGACAGCGTGAACTTAAATGATCACGGGATTTCCGTGGAGCACAAAAGGAGAACATCAGCTGTAAATTCACTCTGCTCATTTCCTTAAAATTTAATTATATTATGAGCATGGATTTTGAAGCTTTTGCACTACCTGACAAAAGTCTTGTTGACTATTCAAGTTCTAGGAACAACAAATAGTAAATTAACTTCTAGTGAATCATTTGGTATCAGAAGTGACTTATATGAAAGGCAAAGGCCTCTAGATTATGCTTATTTTACCAAAATAAAATATGATGATGCCTTGATTTTTATTATTTAATTAGGGCAGTAAGGTCTGACTTTGCTTAGACAAAAGTCTTGTCACTTAACAGAAAGTATGTACAGTATAAAAAATAATCTCATGGTGCAGTGAAAAAAAAAATTCATATTTTGTATGACGACTGCATAAACGACTGCATCTATACATCTCTGCAATGACGTAAATAAATTATTAATAAAGTCAAATCTAACTTTTGTCAGGCAGTGTATAATGACTTCTATGAGATTAATGAAAATAAAGGGCTTTTTATACATATTTTATGCACTTTGAAAGTTTGACAACAATGTCATGTTGGGGACCAAAAATATTGTTATGTGTGGCGAGGGGGCGTGGCCGAGAGCCGTGGGAGCGAAACGAGGCCCGCCACAGATGAGATACGCCTGTGGTGCGCACCTGCCTTCAATCCCACGAAAGGAGCTCTGGATTATAAGAGGAGGAACAATGGCAGAGGAGAGAGAGAGAGGACTGGGCCCGGACATATTGTTTTACTTTTGCTTTCAGTTTGACGGCAGTCTCCGTGAGGAGCTGCCGTCCATTTGTTTTGATTTAGATGGCAGTCTTCGTGAGGAGCTGCCGTCCCTTTTATTAATAAATGTTTTTTTAAAAGTCCGCCGGTTCTCTGCCTCCTTCTTCCCGGCGGCCAAGTGGCCGTAAACTTCATTACAGTGGTGCCGAAAACCAGGGAGAAGGAGGGACACGTCGTCCAGTTGCCCTTGCCGCTGAGGAGGAGGGCGAGTGTTCGGGAGTTAATCCCAGTGGGGGAGAAACCCGTTCATCTGCCAAAGTGACGCGGCGGCCTGAGGCTGGCAAGGAAGGATCTGCCTGCTGCCGTCTCCCAGCATGGGGAGGAGCAGGGGACGCGGGGCTTCCCACCGGATGGAAAAGAGCTGAAGGGAGCCATCCCAGAGAGCCCGGCGGGAGTCGCCGCGATCCGCCATGACGCCGAAGCCTGCGTCCTCCACTGAAGCGGGAGCGGAGCAGGAGACCAAAAATGCCGGGTGGATAGATTCCTCCACAGGGCTCCCAGCATGTCATCCGTTGGTTGAGGACCGAGTGGCAGCGTGTCTAGAGAACCGAACCCCAATTTTTTTTTTCTCTCTCCCCTCTCTGTCTACTCTGTCTTTCCTCCTTTTTTCTCCATCTCCTTTTCTCTCGGCCTGTCTCATATAGGTCTCGCGGGTGCTGTGGCGCCAACCCCCCACGGAGTATGCACAGCCACAGGCTGCCCCCGGCCTGTGAGGGGAGATGGGGGTATGTGGTGAGGGGGCGTGGCCGAGAGCCGTGGGAGCGAAACGAGGCCCGCCACAATTGAGATACACCTGTGGCGCGCACCTGCCTTCAATCCCACAGAAGGAGCTCTGGACTATAAGAGGAGAAACAATATGTCCGGGCCCGGTCCTCTCTCTCTCTCTCCTCTGCCATCGTTCCTCCTCTTATAGTCCAGAGCTCCTTCCGTGGGATTGAAGGCAGGTGCGCGCCACAGGTGTATCTCATCTGTGGCGGGCCTCGTTTCGCTCCCACGGCTCTCGGCCACGCCCCCTGGCCACATAATGAATGTTTAAATTTTTGAAAATCATACTGTTGTCATATTTAACAACAGACACGAGTTTGTGAAAATGGTGCTATTATTCACTTTTGTACAGTATTTGTACCAGTAGGCCTTTATGTGTGGAATTTCCATATCCGTGTGGGTTTCCTCTGGGTGCTTCTATTTCACACACAGTTCAAAAACATGCAGTATGTTACAAGGATTGGACAATGCAACGTAGTGAGGATCCTATGCAGGACTTTATTAGTAGAATTGGCAGACAAGCAGTGGTTAAAACAGGAAAAAACAGATGTATGTGAGCAATCTAGTCATAATAGCAGACAGAAGATCACAAGGCAGGCACACACAGATAATCAAACAAAGGAAAGGTCTAAACACAAAAGGCAAGGAGAAACACATCGTAATGGTCACTTGTTTGTGCTCCTTATGTAGTGCAATAATCAGTCCTTGGAGTGGTTTCAGCTGTGAGTAGGCAATCAATCATGATCTAGAACGTGTGTGAGCGGAGTGCATGTATGTAGTTGTAGTCCAAAATATGGCGGATTTGTAGTCCATGTGAATGTGTGTGTGTTTACCAGCAATCTCTAGCTGTAGATCGCTGGTGATCGTGACACAGTATAGGTGAATTGGTTAAATTAAATGCATAGGTGATTCCCAGCACTAAAGATTGTACTATTACTGCTGGGTTGGAAGGGCATTTACTTTTAAAACAATTGCTAGAGTAATTGGTGGTTTGTACTGCTGTGGCTACTCCTGATAAAGCAGGAAATAAGCTGAAGGTGAATGAGTGATTATTAGAGAGTAATTGATCATAATTTACCTTCATTGAATGAAAAAGAGAAACATGAACATTCTGCAAAATATATTGTAAACATGTAGCTGCAATCTTATTAGCCTTTATTTGTTTTGTTTAAGAAAATTTTGATAACTAAGTGTGGCACATCAAAGGTTTGTGCTGAACATATACATTTTTACAAAAATCCGAACTAAATACTGCCTAATCACATTCATTATAAACAACAGCATTGTATTCACATAAGCGCTCACTGATTACATTCTACAGTAATGCTAATTTGAAGCTAAGTCAACACGAGAACGATGGCTTCTCGTGCGACCCCATTTATGTTGTCTGACTGCATCAGACTTCTCTTGAGAAGAGCCTGCAGGCTTCCTGTACTTCTGACATACAGCAGCCATATGAAACACTCACCAGGAAAAAAATCTGGAGCCACAGCCTCAAAGGACTCCTCACAGAATACATTACGGAAAAATAAAACTGACTGTTCAAAGTATTACCAATGTCAGGTAAGAAATTAATAAGCCTCAGAAGCACCGCATTTGAAGATGGTTTCAAGGTAGCAATGTTTTTTTCATTTGATACTTTCCTTCATTTTGAATGCTCCGCTGCATATTAAGAACGAGACAGCAAGAAGATCGATGAACCGCGTTTGCATCCACCCAAATTTTGACAAAACAGGCATCTCGATTTTAACTCCACACACACACAAAAGAAAAATCAAATATAGGAACAGTCAAATATAAGACACAAAGGAGTAACAAAAGCCACTTTAATGTACTGCCTGTAAATGTTAGATTATATTTACTCTGTGACTAGGAGAAAAAACACCACTTTAACATATACCTGAAAAGGGTAATAGTTGTAATTATAGTGAACATGTTGTTCACCCACTTTTTCTTATTTTCATTTTTTTTCTTATTTTGCTTTCTTGCCTTGCCTATTTTTAATTTTGATTAACTGTCAAATATTCTCTATGATTTGTTACGAAACCCAATTATACAGAAGCTTGTAACTATTAACAACACATGCACACTAATATTCATTAAACAATGTTTAACTAATCCACAGTAATTATGAGTGAATATACAGTATGACTCTTGAAGAATAATGTAATGTGTGTATTTATATGGCACATTTACTTTGTATGGCCATACACCCAAAGAGCTTCACAATCATGGGGGGGGGGGTCTCTCCACACCACCACTAGTGTGCAGCATCCACTTGAATAATGCGACGGCAGCCACAGGACAACAGTGCCAGTGCACCACACACCAGCCATAGGGGGAGTGGGGAGACAGTGATAGTCTCTCCACATGGAGATGATTGGGAGGTCATGATGGGTAAGGGCCGATAGAGGGAATTTGTCCAGGACACCGGGGTTACACCCCTACTCTTTACAAGAAGTGCTATGGGATTTTTAATGACAACAGGGAGTATAGTGCCCACAGACAGTATAGTGTCCCCTTCACTTTACTGGGGCATTAGGACTCAGACAGACTGCAGGTTGAGCGCTCCCTGCTGGCCTCACTAACGCCACTTCCAACAGCAACCTAGTTTTCCCATGTGGTCTCCCATCCAGTTACTGACCAGACTCAGCCCTGCTTAGCTTCAGTGAGTAACCGGTCTTGGGCTGCAGGGTGATATGGCTGTGGCGACCAGCCATTTATTAATGATCACCACAACAGCATCAAACAAATATTTGTTTCAAACATGATTTAAGTAATCAATAAAGTGTTATATGTTAAATTCACAATAATATTTCCCTATATATTAACCGTAATTTACACAATAGTCAAAACTATGTACTTCATCTTCTAGCTGTTTATTTGCAAAGGGATCATTATGTATTGACTTGTTGAGGCACAAGACTGTTAACTGACTGACTCATTCATTCATTCATTCATTCATTTTTCTTCGGCTTAGTCTCTTATTTATCAGGGGTCGACACAATGGAATGAACCGCCAACTATTCCAACATGTGTTTTACTCAGCTGATGCCCCTCCAGCCTCAACCCAGTACTGGGAAACACCAAAACACACTCATTCACACACACACACGCTTACGCAGTACGGACATATTTGTTTATTCAATTCACCTATAATCCATGCGTTTGGACTTTAGGGGAAACCATAGCCCCTGGAGGAAACCCAGACGAACACAGGGAGAACATGCAAGCTCAACACATAAATGCCAGCTGGACCAATTGCCATTTCTGTGTGAAGTTTCAGGTTGACCCTGTGTTTGCCTGGGTTTCCTCTGGATGCTCCAGTTTCCTTGACCAGCGGCCTTCTTGCTGTGAAGCAATGGTGCTTACCACTGAGCCATCGTGGCGCCCCCTTGTGATGATTAACACATACATTTGCATTATTAGTTAAATACTATATTATGAAATTAGTAGTTATGGCACATGTAAGTATTAACAGTTTATAGATTACTGAAAGGAACAATTTCCTCATAATTTACCCAGCCTTGAGCCATCATGAACACAGTCAGAGTAGTTTTACATGTTATTTTGTCTCTTCCATGCTTATTTTGATGCTTGCAAAAAAACATAAACTAATCACAAAAACTAACCCATAAAATGCCGGGAGTATAACATTTGTCTTACGAAGTAGATTGATGTGTTTTTGTAACAAAAATATCTGTCATTTTTTAATTTAGAAACTCCAATGACTTCCGGCAGCGATAATATGCACGTTATGCACAATGAATAAATAAAACATAGGCCTATGACACTTGATGTAAAAAGGTAGACACATGTATATACCTGTCAATCCTCCCATTTTTCCCTGGTATTCTCCCGTATTTGACTATTCTATTTGGCTATCATCTTGTAAAGGCATTTTCCCATATTTATTTCGTATTTTCAATCTTACTATGAAGGGTGGCAATAAACATTAAACCTAACCCTATATGCAAACCATACCGCCAAACCACCAGAGGACGCCCCTTGCTTTTAAGTGTGAATCTGTTCTGTGCTTTCATTTTATTTAGGCATGAAATCACTTTTAAATTAATATAAAAAATGGCAGATTTCCCTTCCTTTAAATTACAGGTGCAGATGCCCCTTCTATGCAATTCTCAAAACAGTCAGGTCATGTAGCGGTGCGTGACTGTCAGACGCGCTCCATGGTGATAAGCAGACGTTGTTTCCGAAACAGATTCAGTACACATGATTTGAAGTGGAGCAAAAGTGGACACTCTGGTGTTTGGGTGCATGTTTGAACAGACATATACACATTATAAAAAACACCTAAACATGACAATCTTGGTGGGATTTCTTTAACAACTAATTTTGTCCTAAATGAGCCTAAAAGTACTCCTTATTTTCACATCTCAATGTTGCCATGCATGCACACATGAACACAACATTGTAAGAGTAATGTCCTGGCTTACATTAATGCCAAGCCAACTAGTGTTCTTGCTTGTTGTTTTCATTTGTGGTAAACGATTGGTTCCCACAAGACATGTCTGTTCTTAGAGCTTCCACCATGAATTTGGGTTACATCAAGTGTCATACGCAATAAACTGTACATCAGTCATGTATAATGTGCATTCAGCCGCAGCCAGAAGTCAGTGATTGGAGTTTATAATTAAGAATATTAAAATATTTCTGTTATAAAAACAGATCAATCTGTGTCATAAGCCTTTTTTAACCCCCTGGTGATGTATGGGTTAGTTTAATGACACATTTATGTGCTTTTGGAAGCTTCATACTGTAATAAAAGCCACTATCCAAAACCATTATACAGCATGGAATTTAAGACTTCTCTAAAGAAAAGGTCATACAGAGGATACATACAGAGTCATACAGAGGGTGCGTCAGTTATGGGGTAATTTATATTTTAGGGGTGATTAATTATGGCGGCAAATCAATGCCAATAATAATCGAGCGCATCGGTGATGTTATGCTCGAGGAGAAGTGAACCACAAGCAGATTACAGGCCTACACGCAGTGTTGCCAGATTAGAAATGTGAAAGTATTGTACCAGAACCTCAAAATTATCGTATTTGGAGGAAAATTATCGTACACTAGTCAAATGGAGAGTTTACAGCTGTTATCTAGACAAATAGCGTTTTGACACAAAGTGCAAATTACCAAAATACGTAAAAAAAAAACTTACTTAGGTGTACCTTAGTGGGAAAGTTCAAACTCCACCTCAGAGTCACTGTCATGGAATGTCTGTCTGTGTTGCCAGATGTTGAGGGATTCATTTTGCAGTACAATTTGGATGCCTACATGGAGCGCAACACAGTGCTGGTTGGCTTGAAAGCAGTGCACCCTCCCGAATTTTTAACACACTAGTCTGAGGGTGTGCATAAACCCATTCAGGATCTGTATTTGGAACCGACATAGGATCTGTAATGAGCCGATCTCGTGACTTTGTTTTGATGAGATTAACTTATAGGGACTAATAGGGAAAAACGAGAACATCAAGGGCAAACTCCCCTGTTCTTCTCACTTTGCTTTTTAGCACTACTTTTTAAAACTTGACCGACCTCAACCTGAAAACGACTGACTTAAGCACAGCAGCGCACAGCAGGAATGTTAGAGAGAGCCATTCTCCACGTTGATCGGCTGAAAAGATGTAACGTAAGATGACAGAAACTACAGTCATTGGATAGAAACCGTGTCTAACTCCACCTCCTCACAGACAGCAGACACAAGATGCAGCTATCAATAAGTTTAGAAGCCTTAAGATTACAATGAAACTCATTTTAAATGCCATAAAATTCAGAAATTATTGTACATTATAGGATTTTTTGCATTATTGATTGTACATCGTACAGAGGTCGAAATTATCATACAAATACGATAATTATTGTACGTCTGGCAACACTGCCTACACGCGAGGAAACTACTGCTCGCGCGCGCAGGGGCTGTTCATGCGCTTGCTGAACTGATCCACCGCAAGGAAACGGGCGCTCGTGAGCTCATCATAAACCTCATCATCTGTGTGCATGATGTACGCTCTCGCAAGCGAGGCCATGCCTCACAGTGCGCGCGCGTGATCAGTTCTTTCTGCTCGCTCGCTCGCTTGCTCTTCTCTGCTCGCGCGAAACTTTTTGGAGTTTTGTCAGTCTTGGGGCGGGACTTGGTTTACTTGTTATCGCTATTGGTTACTCCCCCTTTCCGGAAGTTAGCCGGGATTGGACGCAGGTTAAAAGATAACGCCATTAAATATATTTAATTTGCAAGTCATAATCATAAGAAACTTTCTAAGATGCTGTCTGAGGATTTAATCTCGATAAACTGTCAAATAATAATTATTAATCTTCTAAAATAATTCTTGTAAAAATGGCTTTCTGAACCATTTGATTTGTCCCGTGCAGCACTTGTCTGGTTTGTTGAATTTTACTTCTATGCTGATTAACCACAACAGCAGTGCTCATTATGACAGTTGGGGATAATCTTTCTAGGAAATATTTTCTATAGAAGAGTTTAGATGGTACTTGCTTTTTAGATCTTTCCATATGATGCATATTATATGCGCAGTGCAGCTTTGTATATTATTATAATTGTTAACAATATTAATATAGATCAGTGGAAAATGGTGGTTCTAGGAATTCCTTAGGGGAACACACACACACACACACACACACACTAAAAGTCAGAATTTTTTGCTCCCCTTTGAAATTTATTTTCTTTTTTAAATATTTTCCAAATGATTTTAAGGTCTTTAGCCCTTTAAGCTATATTTTTTCAATAGTCTACAGAACAAACCATCATTATACAATAACTTGCCTAATTCAGTTAAACAGAAATTGGGGGGAAAATAAACAGGGGGGCTAATAATTCAGGGAGGCTAATGGTTCTGACTTCAACTGTACATATACATATATATTAGTATATTATATACTTTAGGTTGATATTTTTCAATCTCATTTTCAGTTAATGATTGATTAATCCGCTTATAAAGACTTTAAAAATGATTAATCCAATCAAACATGAAGAATACAGTGACAGACATTTAGATGGGTGTTTATCGCCACCCATTGGAGCAACAATTTAATTCCTACAATCTTCGTTTGGCTCTACTCACTGCATGTATCCATTACATTTACATTACTTTTCTATACAACATGCCCACATCTTAAATGTCACATATATAGTGGAATAACAGACTAATGGCAATGTATTTACTATAAACCTATGCACATTATGTACTCCATGCATGTACAGCCTATTTTAATAACTACTGTCCATCCAATTTATTCTGACTTATGTTCTTCATAGATAATAAGCCCAGGCCAATGAGTCTAAGAAAAAAAATAAAGATTTTTTATAAATTTTAACACGTTTGGCTTGAGTTCTTTTTAAATGTAGGTGCTAAACTTCATAAAATCGTTCAAATATGTGACAGATGAAGGTATCAAATATTCTAGAATACCTATTATTTAATTTGTTTTCAACACATACATTTAAAAAAATACAACAAGACAGCACATCTGTAAATAGTACACACACACACACACACACACACACACACACACACACACACACATTTAAAGTCAGAATTATTAGCCCCGTGTATATTTTTTCCCCTAATTACTGCTTAATGGAGAGATCTTTTCAACACATGGCATAACTCTCTCTTTCTCTCCCCAGTTGTACTTTAATAAAGTTTGTTACAAGAAGATATCTCATTATTTTGATGTCATTATATGACTTCATGTAATTGTCATGACAGTCAGAATCGTCATTATTATAAGATTAATTATTACAATAAATATCTCATTACTGAAAGTCATCACCTATTATTACTGAGAAAGCAAGTCTATTATAGTTTCACATTATGATAAGATATATTATATATAGATATATATGTTTTTTATTTAATGGGTAAACTCCATCCTGTCCAATCCCGGCTAACTTCCGGAAAGGGAGAGTAACTAATAGCGTTAGAGATAACAAGTAAACCAAGTCCCGCCCCAAGACTGACAAAACTCCAAAAAGTTTTGCGCGAGCAGAGAAGAGCCAGCGAGCGAGCAGAAAGAACTAATGGCCTGGCCTCGCTCACGAGAGCATACATCGTGCGCACAGATGATAAGGTTTATGACGAGCTCACGAGCGCCCGTTTCCTCCTGGTGGATCAGTTCAGCAGGCGAGTGAACAGCCCCTGCGGGCGATTATTATTGGCATTGATTTGAATCATAATTTATTAGTTTAATCGATGAATCATACTGTATAGAATGTCCATTTGTTGCTGATGCATACATCTTTGATAAATACTTTTGTACTACATGAGTTATATGTTAAATTCATTTTTTAGGGGTCAAAATTAATTGTTTCTTCTGTGCACCATGATGCAGATGCGAACAATTTGCTATCAGTTCAGTAATAATTATAACCGTTTATTATTTACTGACATCATTTATCACATATGCATTCTATTGCAGTAGCTTGGATAGGGAGGAGACCCCAATTAATTAATATGCTCAAACTTGTGAGTCTTTCACTGACAGGGATGTACATCAGAACCCAGCAAGGAAAAATTAAAGCTGTAATCGTTCTCTCACATTCTGTGGACCGTGTTCATGAGGTAACATTTTATCTCCTCTCTCAACTGTTACAAAAATAACGTTACTTGGGGATGCAGACATGAGTGTGTCTGCAGAGCGAGTTTTCTCCACCGCGTTGCCATATAATGGATCAGCCGATCGCCGTGGCCGTTTAACATCAGTGTCCATGGCACTGTGTTTGCTGAACAGTGCCAGAGCCGTGCTGACCATTAGAGCCAATTGCAGCGTGATCGAATGTTGAGCATGTGATCAATCACAGGCATTTAAGAACTCACTCAAAAAGCAATGGGATAAAATTTATATTTGTTTATTTGCTAAAAATGCTCATGTTGTTCCGAGCATGTACTTGAGTTTCGTTTCACACATTCAAAAAGAGTGTTTTCTTTGAGCAGGTATAATTGAAGGTACAGTTCATATATTTGACTGTTTGTATTAAAAAGGACAGAATTGTATTACAAATCATATATATATACATTTATGTATTATACATTTTAATACAAGAAATATTGTGTTGCTGAGTAAAATATCAAATTGTTTATGGAAAGCATCGTCAATGCAGCGTGAAGCATGAAGATATCGAACTGAATCGAATCGATGGTATGATAATCGTAACCAAACTGAACCAAACTGAACCGCAAGACCAGTGTAGGTTCACACCCCTAATTTTTTTGCAGTTTTTGTCTTCACAAATCCACCACTGTGTACGCTTTTTAAGATCGGAAATTTCTCTCGCGAGTGCCATACACGCCTGCTGTTCTCATGTTAATTCACCTGAGGCCGCTGTCAACTGACTGACTAACTGACCCACTCTCCTCCTTCCCAAGACCCAACCGATAGTGTTTTCAAAAGCATCAATTGATCCAGAAGCCTATATATATAAGCACTACAAGTGTTGTGTTGTAGAATGTTGTATTTTATTTTCAGATAAGTGCTGAATAGATGTAATGTTGTTTTCAGCTGCATTGCACGCATTCATCATGAAATTATAGCAGGCTGTAAATTAAAGTGGTGCTTGTTACCTTGTTTCCTCAAAACTTCCATATTGTTTATTAATAATTACAAGTATGTACTGTATAGGTACGCTATGTTTTAAATTCAGTTTTCTTACCATGTCATTTTAGGGCTGTAATCTAAAGCATTACCACAACAAGATCTAAGCACCAGTCCTATAAGACACGGACCTGCAGGGTTTGACTCAGAAATACCCACACACTCAGCAGGATTTGTGCATAAAAAGTTGAGAATGAAAGAGGGTTGAAAAAGAAGTGTTGGAGAGGTTGTGAACTCCAGAGGCAGGGGGTGATGGAAAGAGAAAGATCATGCCACGTACAACAGGATCGGGCTTAATTTGATGGGTGCTCAGCTCGGCCCTTCTTCTCAAGAGCTGTGAAGGGGTCTCGCGGCAATCCACTGATCATTACGGGAGAGGAGCTGGAGAGGTGGCGCGCATACACAGAATATCAATCATCCGTGGATAAATTTGAGCTTCAATGTGTGTCTAAATGGTGGTACATGGTGTTTGCAGAGTTAAAAACAATTTAAAAATTAATGATAGTTCTGATTAGCAAACATGTAATTGGTATTAGGCCAGATCAATCATGGCTGCAGGATTCTAATCTCACAAATAATAATAATAATAATAATATAAAAACTCAACAGTTCAAATGCAAAAGCCTCTAAGTGCCATCTAAATGTTTTGTCTAAAATTTGCATTTTTCTCAGCCTCCTTGTGTTCAGTTATTTCACTTTTTAAAGGCAATGAAAATAAACTATTATTTGAAAATAACTACTATTATTGTTATTTATATAACTATTATAGAAAAATGCTAATTTTAAAAGAAAATTTCAGATGGCACTTAGAGGCTTTGCATCTGATCTTTCTTGTCTGTCTATCCATCCATCTTTGTCTATTTAATTAGTTTTATAGTTCAGCTTGATTTGTCACCTTTAATTATTTAAATATTATATTTTAACGTTACATATACAGATTATAACCATTATAACCTAATATTTCCTAAAGATTTAGAATAAAGAAATATGAAAAAATATATTTTTTTAAATTACAAATTTATTACATCATATATCATAAAAAAAAAATTGTTAAAATAACTGTAGCCAATTGTCATTTATTAGGCAAATAACAAGCTGGTTAGCACATTCAACTTTTAGGTTTTTTTAAATAATCAAAACAACAATAATAATAATAATAATAATAATAATAACAATAATAATGTAGAGATTCACAATTATTCTACCCTCTCTTCAAAAAAAAATATGAAAATTTATGGATAACAACAATAGCCAAACTAGTATTCAAATCAATGTTAATATGGGCCGCTTTTGATACTTCACACCTTTTTTTATTGGTCATGCTTTGTTTCAGGATTAAGAATAAAAGATTTAGAATAAAAGTTACTTGTAACATGTTTTCTCTGTTTAAAAACAATACAGTAGTGAAAGATGACTTCTCTTATGTTAGATTTTCTTGCAAAGCTGGATGTTGGACTCATGAAAAATAGCATTGGCCAAAACTGATTAGCTGAAGTCACACCGAAGAGACAGTCAACAGAGGATTCTGCTTGGTCTTAAAGCCTTTTTTGATGGGTTATTTTTACAATTTATGACGGCATAGCAGTCAAAATAAGACAAATGAGTGCATGTATGGGACAAATTTTGGACATTTGTCAGTGAGGAGTGGGTCTTCCAAACCACCCAAACCCACCCTGGCTACGGGCCTCAGACAACGTGAGGCCTGAACAAAGGGATGTATATATATATATATATTTATATATTTATTTATATATATATATATAGTGGAGACAATTACAATGACAATGGGGTGGAGATTAAATAGCAAATCTAACTAACCAGGGAAAATTCAAATAACAGAGCATGACATATGAAAACATGGAACTGAAGTAAACTAAACAAAGGAACAAAACAGGGACCATCACACACACAAACACACACACACACACACACACACACACACACACACACACACACACACACACACACACACAAGAAATTATATTGATATAATCCCATTTCTGCAAAAAATGCTCAAAATTTTAATACCTTTATCTGAAAGTTTGTAAACAGTATCGATCGTTCATAAAACCAAAATTAACATTTAATTCAACACTCATACCCATCTGTTAATTTCTTGCAGAGCTGCATATACATACCAAGCTGCATTCAGTGTCAGGTCACGCTTTGTTCCCCGCGCGTCATCCTTGCAGTTCGCTCATCCCTGCAGAGGAAGGGGAAACACCTGGGGTCGATACTCCTGCTCCCGTTCCTCTGTTTCTGCCTGGCTGACTCACCTCGTCATAGGCCGTAATTAAAACCACAGGTGGGAGTTGCAACACTCCCGGTCCCCTCCCGGCACGGAGAGGACACCATATGGTTCAAAGGAAGGTTATTTATTCAAAGAAAACAAGGGGTTAAAACTTCAAAAGGAGCAAACTTTTGATCAGACTGAAAGGTGCAGACTGGAACAAAGGGGATCGCTGTCCTTCAAATCATTCTGCAACATAAAGCATGAAATCTGAGTTGATGTCCAGCATGGCCAAGCTGTGATTGCTGTAGGACCGGACTTTTCCTCTTAACACCTCATGGGATTTTGTTGTTGGATTCGTCCTCCAACAAATACTCTGGTGTAATAGCATTCAAGCATTAATAATCAACCCTTTATGCTTTAAAGCAAAATAGCTTCATGACTTGAATTGAAATAGTTATTGTCAGTGCTCCAAACGGTTTTAGTTCCTTTTTTTTATGATATAACCTGAAAAGTGTGTATACATTTTTCAGGACTCTTTAATGAATAGAAACAGCATTTATCTAAAATATTTGATGCATTATAACTGTACTGACTGTTACTTAGGTGTATTTAAAGCAACCTTGCTTAATAAAAATAATAAAATGTTAAAATATAATAATAATTATACTATGGGGCTGTTGAATGCTTGATTATGGTTTTGACTTTAATGAATCTTCTAATGCAAGTGTGTTCAAACCCGGTGCTGGAGGACCACTGTCTTGCAGAGTTTGCAGCACTTAACCTGCACACCAAACCTGAAAGCTTATAGTATGAATAGTAAGAGCTTAATTAGCTGGCTAAGGTGTGTTTAACCTTGTCATGTTCTGGTCAAATCTGACCGATTTACAACTTAAAACACTCATAAATATTGTGTTTTACATCTAATTGCCTCAAGGCCTTATGATATCCTCCACACTGTGCACTTGAACATATAAAAGTGATGATCACCTCTTTCATTGAATTTTGAGTGTTTTAATCAACATTGTTCCCAGTCAAAAGTGACTATATTCATCCATTAGACAGAAAACATCCCCATACACACCACCCCAACTCACTAACTCACTCTCTCACTTACACACTCAAACTCTCATTTTCAGTCTGAACAATGTCTTTTGCAGGTACACATCTCTTTTCTGCTCTTATGTGCCAATTCTCCAGCCTGATCTCACAAGGAAACGTAACTATTTTACATTTTGTCAGTTTAGTGGCTAATTCGTACAAGTTCAGTCATATGAAAATGTAAGATTTTTAAAAGGAGACATGGCCCTAACCCCACCCCTAAACCCAACCGTCATTGAAGATGAGCAAATTGTACTAAATTGTATGAATGAGATCGTACAAATTCATACAGATTAGCCACTAAATCAATAAGTTATGAATTGCCATGAATCAGCTTCCTGATAAAACAATGTATCAAACCTTTACACAGACTAGACAGGTGTCTGTTAAGTGAACCCATCTGTGTTTCTTTCTTTCTTTCTTTCTTTCTTTCTTTCTTTCTTTCTTTCTTTCTTTCTTTCTTTCTTTCTGCCATTCTTCGTTCAGCCTATCTATGGGTGTGGCAGGAGCACTTTTAGCTTAGTTTAGCAACAATTATTTTATTGGATTAGACCATTAGCATCTCACTCAAAAACGACCAAGTATAATGAGTGCTAGTTCTGTGTACATGCTCACTGTCTTTACCCTCAGTCTCTATTCCTTATATTAGTACACTAATATAGTCCAATTGAAGGACTGAATGAAAATTCAAGCACTTAATACACAGGAAAGTATAGCGTTTTGTTTGAGCTTTGCTGATTAATCATTCAGATGGATTAAAATTTAAATTTCTTTGGTCAGACCCCGTGATAGTTATTCTAGTTAGCTGTCTATTAGTAATGAAACAAAGTATTTTGATTTCTGTCATCTATTGTTCATTTTGTAATACATTTTTAGTGCCTATTTTTATTTTCACTGCAGTTATTTTATGTCTAACTAGGGCTGAGTATCGTTCCAAAATTTTCGATACCGATACCAATACCGATGAATTCCATACCAGTTCCGAACGATACTTTTTTTGATACTTTCATTTTAAGAAATATATTTTAACAAGATTACATAACACAATCTCAGAGAAACTTTGGTTTTATTTTTTCAGGATGTTTGTGACACTTTTCACAGCAGGCTTATCTCTAAGACCAATAAACAAAGGAACAAAAGCACAAAATAAACAAAGTGTAGTTAACACAATATATTAGTGCAAACAGTTTTAATAAAGTTCAAGCAGTTTTAGGTTAATCAATTTTAAGTATTTGTGAGGCTTACTGCTGCTTAAAGGTTTAGTTTACCCAAAACTTTTAATTCTGTCATTAATTATTTACAAATGGAAGATATTTTGGATTTAATCCAAGAACTTTCTGATCCTCCCATAGATAAATCGTTATATCTATCTCAATCTTCTCTGTAGTGCTGCTGACGCTAGTCTGCATTCTTGCTTCAATTGCCATGTTCTCCACAGCAAATAGCTCCTCAAGGGCAGAAAGCTTTGGCCTCTTCTATTAACAAATAAGTAAAGAAATAAAGAAAAATATAAAACTCTTTACAAATAAATTCAAACAAGTTAATTTTCTTCTAAATTAAAAAATATGATTTCTTACTAGTGCTGTTGTTGCAGATGCACTGTCTTCATCAGAGCTGTCATATTGGTTACCTGCTCTGTCTTCAAGTGCCTGTTTTATCTGCTCAGTCGGAGTCTATATTTAATACAAAAATAGGTCACACATATTGATCTACAATTCAAGGGAAGTAGAAGATTACCAATATGAATTAACACCTGTTCTAAGGTCCTTTTTATTAGCTCCTCCTCCATTCTGGTCCACACTTCATTTGTCACTTTTGACTTGAATCTGGGATCCAAGGCTGTGCCCTCCTCCAAAAACTCTCTGAAATTGCCATCCTTCAAGACAAAAACACTATGAGTCAATCACTGAATAATTCTAATGAAAACAAGAGCAAATTCAACAGGATTACACTGCACACCTGGTATCTTTTTGAGAGGTCTTTCCAGATAGTGTCCTTGATGATCTTTGTGAAGGAGGAGGCCTCTTTATTCACTGTGAAGTGGTGCTGGAGTTTATTTAAGATAGGCAGAATCTGACCCAAGGTTGGGGTCCTTTCAGCAGAGATGCAGAGGGTTAAAGTGTATAGTATCTTTGTAACTTTGACAAACTCTTCTGCTTTTCTAAAATCCTCATCAGAAACTGCAGTCTGTAAAATATTATCAGATTCATTAGCTGGACTATAGGTTAATGAGCAAAATCGTTCACACTGAAAATTGAACAAGCATTTAGAATGAGAGTGTTTACCTGTTCTTGTCCATTAATTTCTTAAGTCCATGGAGGTGGCCTGGATGGCAGGGAACTGCTCTAGGAATTGCTCCACCATGAGGAATAAGCTATTCCACCTTGTTTTCACATCAAGGATGACCGCATGGTCTGGAAGACAAACATAAATTTATGTTTGTGTGTGTGGTTAAAGTGGCTGTTTATTTGCAGCAATGTTTTACTGCATGATTTAGCAAAGGATTTTTATTAACTATTTGGCCAAAGAGTTTTGCACTAAGGTTCATCTATTCTGATTTCTACCTACCGAGAAGACGCTGCTTCTTTTTAAGGATAGGTTTAGCCAGGCTGGAGCTTTTCAGCCACACCACCATTGCTCTGATCCTTCCTGCCCACTGTGAGACTGAGGTAATTGTGTAAAGCTTCTGAGCAGTAATATTGAGAATGTGAGCAAAGCAGCTAATTTTTTTAATACTCATCTTTTTCACTGCTACATCCATGTTTGCTGCATTGTCCACTGTCACAGCAACTACTCTGTCCTTTATATTGAATTCATCAAGAATATCTCCTATCTCTTCTGCTACAACGTCCGCTGTCTGGGATGTGTATACTGCCCTTGTATGTAGGACCGTCTCTTTTATGGAACCCTCTCTCACATAGTGAACTGATACTGTCAGGTAGTGGTCCTGTGCAATGCTGGTCCAGCCATCAGCAGTCACAGCCACATCCCTCACATCTTGCAACTCTTTTTTGACATGTTCTTTTTCAACTGCATACCATGCAGGTATGATGGTATTTGAGAGCATGTCTCGGCTGGGGGACTGATATCTGGGGTTTAAGGTGCTTATCATCTCCCTATATTTGACATCATCAAACACACAAAAAAAGTAAAATTAGCATTATTTTATCATTGTTGCTTACTATAAAAAGTTTTTAAAATGATCTAGGTTAAAAGACTACCCACAAACCTGGCCAACAGCCTTAATGGTAATAATATTACAACATAATTTACAGCTTGATGTACTTACCTCCACCATGAAGCCTCCACAGTAGAAAAAGGTAGCAAACCTTTAACAATAAAATTTGTAACGGCCCTGTGGCATTCATCTTTCCTTTCTTTGCTCATTTTTACTTTTTCTGCCAGTGTATCAGTGTACCAGATTATCACTTGATGGTCTCAGAATTCCAGGGTCAGCAGGAGCAGAGACTATAAGATTTATGTGAAGAAAACATGAAAGCTAAACTGTTAATGCAGCCAAGGATAAGGACATTTAAATAAGATAAGTTTAATGTAAACTCAAAGCATTTTAGTATTAACTTAGCTAGGTATTTAAAGCCATCGAAACAGTACATAACATTACACAGCGTACGTTAGGTCCAAAAAAGGATTAATAAATGCAACCAAGCGTTTGTACAGGGTCCGCTTAAACACTGAATCATACAAAACATCAAACGGAGGCGACTGAACTCTTCCAAACTCTCATTTATTCTTAACAGTTTTATCTCACACTTCTCAGTACCTGCAGTTGCTGTGCACATGCTCATAAAACCCAGCTACGGCAAACCCCTAGGGGCAAAACGCATTGCACACACTTACGTACTAAACATCGGAAATGTACACATCACAGAATCAAATAAAGTCTGTTACATAAATTTACCCCACACAAACTTAAACTTAACTTTAACTGTACACAAGCAAGAAGTGCTAAAAGTGAACTGATTTTGTATGTCTGTTTACCTTTCGGAGCCTCAGCCATCGCACAGTTATCCTCATCAGTCACAGAAGATGATGCTTGTGGTGGGCACATTGTTGGAGGCCCCGAGTCAGGAAAATACTGAGAGGAGGATGATGATGACTGCGCCGGCGTGATCTTCTTGCAGTCAAACACGGAACAACTTTCTGCTCGTAAATTAATTCCGTGTACTGTGAGGTGTTTTATCATATTTGACGTGTTGCCAGTCTTAGTCGCGATAACTTTTTTACAGATATTGCATCGCACGCTGTTGCCATCAATCTTTGCATAATGTAGCCATACTTTTGATTGCTTAAACATCGTTTGCGTTAAATTTATGCTGTGCTTTAAAATGTAGTATACGCATTACAGCCTCACATTTGACAAGCTCTGGGCGAGTGGGCATAATCGCCATAAACTATTGATTTTCAAGACAGCCTCGCCGCAGCCAATCACCAGCATTTGATCCGGGCACCTTAAGGATGTCGCAGGTTTTCTAGCTCACTGACGTTGACAAGATTATACCCTTGGGTATCGAAATTTGGTACCGAACGAAAATGATTTTTTCAATAATTGATAGTATCGAGACGGTGTATTCGGACGGTGCTTAAAAAGTATCGAACTCGACAACCAGCCCTAGAATGTTGAATACAATTTGGTGGTGATTTTATTTTGTGCTAATATAGGACAAGTTAAAACAGAATGGTCAATTTTGACCAGAAACACTAAAGTAAGGGGCGGGATGTGAACACGACACAAGGGTTAATTAGATATGGAGTTAGGTACAGGACCTAGTTTGAACACCATTCTTCTAAGGTGTATAATTGTTCCAGCAGCTGTTCCTGTAGGGCAGCCTTAAGGCCGGTTCTCACTGTGCAAATTTTTATAATCCTTAACAGTTCTAGCATGTCAGACTGCACGAACATGGTTTCCATGTCACACTGTAAGATCTCAGCTGTCATAATGTCAGAGTGAACAACACTGAAGAGCACCAAACATAGAAGAAAACTCAACCGGAGTTTGACATCATCCTTCTTGACACTTTCACTATCCCACATTCAAATTACCTCACAGCAAACATAAACAATCTGTAGCAGCAATTTTACACACAGCGTGTCTCAATTATAAAACCAGATTAAAAAATGTGGTTTGAATTTTTTCGCACGTATTGTATTATGTCATCAAATTAGGCGCTCCTATTGGTTCTTGGATTGACGCTTGTTACAGCTGTCGCCAGACTGCTGGTCAGATTTTCCTTTCAATGAAGTTCTGACAGTGTCAGATGATTTCAGACACTGTCAGAACTTTATTGAAAGGAAAATCGGGTCGCAATGGCCACTAAGCCGCTGCCTATGAACATGTCAAACCATCGATTAAAGATTTTAGCCTAGGATTTCAGCAATCTTTTAGGATTTCCCTAATCTGTCTCAGATGACCAAATCATGGCTGAAGTTCCACAGTGTGAGCAGGGATTTAGATGCAGAACAATGTGGCCAGTCCCATCCTCCAGCACTGGATGCCATTTTTTCTCAGACTATACTAATTTATGTCCTAAACAAATTCTGAGCAAAAAAAAACCTTCCCCCTTTCCTGGTCCTGCCCAAGTCTACTTTGTCACTGGTTGTATCTGACTTTAAACTGTCAACATTGATGGCACCGCCCAGCTTTAAGTCTTCTTCTTCACTGATGTTTCTATCCACCTTCAAATCTGTTTCTGCACTGATGGTCCCGTCCAACTCCTAGTGTTCTTCGTCACTGATTGTCCCATCCCACTTCAAGTCTTTTTTTCCACTAATGATCTCTTCCATCCCCAAGTCTTCTTCATCGTTGATGGTCTCATACAGCTCCAAGTCTTTTTCATCACTAATGGTCCCATCCTCCTCCAATTTATTTATTTATTTTTTTTTTGTCACTGTTGGTCCCATCCACCTCCTTGTATTCTTCATCACTGATGGTCCTCTCCAGCTCAAAGTGTTCTTCATCACTGATGGTCCCATCCAGCCACAAGTTTTTTCATCATTGATGGTCTCATCCAGCTCCAAGTATTCTTCATCACTGATAGTCTCATCCAGCTGCAAGTATTTTTCGTCACTCATTGTCATTCAGTCTATGTTTAGTCTATGTTCAGTCTATGTTCAGTCACTATCCATTGGCCATTGCTGATTTCACCCTACTTCAGTCAGTTTCTGCCCAGCTTCATGTCTTCTGAGTTGCTCTCTACATCCAGCTTCTCAAGTCTACTCCGTCCAAAGACGTCATTGTTTCCCCCAGCCTTTGATTCCCTCCTCTAAATAAGCTCTCCATGTCCCCAGCGTCTGTTCTATTCAGGCATACTCAATCTCAGGAATCTCCACTTTGCTATGTTAATCCCTTTTGGACTTTCTGAACACAATACTCAATCTCAGCCCATTGACCTGTTGAGTACACCTTGTTTGTCCCTCCCTTGGCTCCAGCTGGGACCACCATTCTTCCAGTTCTTATAATCATGTCCATCACCAGCTCATCTGTGACTCCTGACACCCCATCTACCTTTGGTCTCTACCATTGCCAGCTCCATCATGGTCTCTGCCACTGCCAGCTCATCCATGATTTCTCCTATCATCAGCTTCTCGTGGTCTCTTTTGCTGAGGGTTCTCAACATCCTACTCACCTTCTAACATTATATAGATTTTAAGGCATTAACTGCATCTGTTTTTTAGCAAATTTTAACATAAATTTTCATAAAAAAAAAAAAAAACAATTGGTGCCATGTTATTGATCCAAATATGATGCCAAAAAGATGATACATCAAAAATAAATCTCAGTGGTAAGCTAGTGGTAAGAATAATATTTATCTTAAAAAAGCAAAATCACTTTATTGTTTGAGTGAGAATTTCAGCACAACCAAGGAGCTGTTTTACATTCTTGTAAACACAGGGGGTGTCACTCCCCTGTGAAAGCATCATTTAAAAAAAAAAGTCTCAATGGGATGATAAAGAGCCATCCAATGTGCTCAAATTTAAGCTTCCATGAAATCCCATTGTTCTTAGACCAGTGATGGTAATCCCAGCTGCAAGAGTAGGGAGCATTTGTACCAATGAGATTAAACCTGTTCTGTTTTTTTTTTCTGTTGTCTCCTCGTGTAGGGCCTTGGAGGCAGTTACACAGGGACTGCAGTGTTCAGAAAGCATAAACAGAAACAGAATGCTTCATCTGCTGGATTTATTCAATGTGTCTGCAGCATCTGCTAAGGCCAATAGCAAATCAAGAGCTTGTGGGGCAAACACATTTTCTTAATTCTTATTTAAAGAGATTTATTGTATTTTGATGAATGGAAAATGAGTTGATTTCATAAACCCCCATTTTTAGCACGGAGTGATTGTGAGCTATTAGGTTTTTTAGTAACCCAGTGAAAAGTCTTCTAATGTGAGCTTGTACAGTAATTGCTTATTGTATTAGGACCACTGAAATACAGAGGATGTATATTTAACTTTTTCAATGATATATCGTAGCGATATGCTACTTCAATAATGCAAATAATGATTATTGTCATCCCTATTATTAGCATAACATTACAAATGTTCAAGACACCTCATTCTACATGACTCACAGATGTTTTTGCACACAGGAATTTACAAAGAAAAACAACACGCTTGACTCTGTTTATAGAATCTATGCCATATATAAACACATAATACTATTTGTAACATCCATGGTCGTTAAAAAACAAATAAAGGAACTATAACAAAATGCAATAAAGTTAAAAAGCATTACTTACCAAGAAATTAGCAGGTTAACCTGTTCTTCTGATTCACTTCACTGCATCCAACGTCTGATTGATCCCATGATTCCACTCACACAAAATGCAAACATTCATGCCTTAATTTGCCCAGCATTTGACCCTGATTGAGTCACTTTGTGACAGTTTTGACCTTGGTTAGAACAATCTTGGGCTGTGTTTGTGTTAAAAGCTTCTGTCAACAAGGCGGGCTTGTTACACTAAGTGCAATTAGCCACTTTTTATGATAATTACAATAGTATACTCAATAAAGAAAAAAGTGCTGGACAATAATTATTTGGTTTTTGTAACATTATTTACATGTCTAACCCAGACAATATATTCAAACTAGTTTTTAAAAAGTATATTTATTTATTTATTTAGCAAAATTCACAGCAGTCAAGTAACATAATGCTAATTAAAAGCATAAACAAAAAAGCTTATTTATGAGCTACAATAAGAATATATGAATGTTGTACAATATAAATTTATGTTATGTTTCTAGTCAAAACTTTTCTCAATATGATGGTAAAATTGTGACAGTTCATGCCCAATAATGAAGCCACAGCCACAGCTCCTTCCACTTCAAAATGAAAAAAATAAACCTTTCTAAAAGAACCAAATTCTGTTAAATGAATTATTTGTTATGAATTATTATACTACAGTATTTCAGCACAAATGCTCTGCAGGGCAGAGAAGCTAAAGATGCCGAATTCTGATCAGCCTGTTAACCTTTGACCTTGCTGAGGCAGCATTCTTGTAAATCAATATGTCCATTTGCTCATAGTAACACCTCTGGCAGTAGAATAAATATTACATTTGATGACTCAAAAATAAAACATATTTCAATACCCGTTTCCAGAATGTGGCGAGGGGGCGTGGCCGAGAGCCGTGGGAGCGAAACGAGGCCCACCACAGATGAGATGCACCTGTGGCGCGCACCTGCCTTCAATCCCACGGAAGGAGCTCTGGACTATAAGAGGGAGGACCGGGCCCGGACATATTTCTTTTGCTTTTAGTTTGACGGCAGTCTCCGTGAGGAGCTGCCGTCCGTTTGTTTTTATTTATGAATAAATATTTATTTAAAACGTCGTCGGTTCTCCGCCTCCTTCTTCCCGGCGGCCAGGTGGCCGTAACTTCATTACAGTGGTGCCGAAAACCCGGGAGAAGGAGGGACACGTCGTCCAGTTGCCCTCGCCGCTGAGAAGGGCGGCGAGTGTTCGGGAGTTAACCCGAGTGGGGGAGAAACCCGTTCGTCTGCCAAAGTGACGGGGCGGCCTGAGGCTGGCGAGGAAGGATCTGCCTGCTGCCGTCTCCCAGCATGGGGAGGAGCAGGGGACGCGGGGCTCCCCACCGGATGGGAAAGAGCTGAAGGGAGCCATCCCAGAAAGCCCGGGGGGAGTCGCCGCGATCCGCCATGATGTCGAAGCCTGCGTCCTCCACCGAAGCGGGAGCGGAGCAGGAGACCAGAAATGCCGCCAGCCAGTCAGGAGAACCGCCGCCGGACACCAGAAGACGGACGGGTGGATAGATTCCTCCACAGGGCTCCCAGCATGTCGTCACTTCTCTCAGTTGGTTGAGGACCGAGTGGCCGCGTGTCTGGAGAACCAAACCCCAATTTTTTTTCCTCTCTCCCCTCTCTGTCTACTCTGTCTTTCCTCCTTTTTTCTCCATCTCCTTTTCTCTCGGCCCGTCTCATATAGGCTCGCGGTTTGCACAGCCACGGGGTGCCCCCGGCCTGTGAGGGGAGATGGGGGTATGTGGCGAGGGGGCGTGGCCGAGAGCCGTGGGAGCGAAACGAGGCCCGCCACAGATGAGATGCACCTGTGGCGCGCACCTGCCTTCAATCCCACGGAAGGAGCTCTGGACTATAAGAGGAGGAACGATGGCAGAGGACAGAGAGAGAGGACTGGGCCCGGACATATTACTTTGGCTTTCAGTTTGACGGCAGTCTCCGTGAGGAGCTGCCGTCCGTTTGTTTTGATTTAGACGGCAGTCTCCGTGAGGAGCTGCCGTCCCTTTTATTAATAAATATTTATTTAAACAGCGTCGGTTCTCCGCCTCCTTCTTCCCGGCGGCCAGGTGGCCGTGAACTTCATTACACAGAATATTAATTTTAATAAACATAAGTTGCAATAACGAAGGAGAAGTTATACTTTACAATTTCAGTAGGAAAGTCCAGAGGCCAGAGTCTCAAAAGCAATGTTTCAATTAGCAAGAAAACTGTGGTGAGTTTGAAGGCTGTTGTGATTTCCTAGGTTTGTTAATGCCTTATTTTGCACAAGGTGACTTTTCTGGTAGTTACATTTTTTATAAACAAACCAAAAAACTGACATACATGCATATATTTACAGCTAAAATAAAAGATTTTGCTTTCAATAAGCTTTGAATCCTATTCTCTTAGTAGATTTACAAAACAAATGCAGCTTTGTTCCTCCTTACAATTAGCTTTTACCTGGTTCAACAGGTTATGTAATTAATGTCTTTGAACCTATAATGCACAACAGAGCGTTAAAAACTATTAAAACACTACAACAAGGATATCTATCTCAAGTCCCATATGGTTTACAGCAATCTCTATGAATCGCAGCATGGTTCTCTTGCCTGGATGAACTCCCATCAGATTAAACCCTCTCTCACTGACTTTGAACCTTTGAACTCATCCCTCACCTTGCCTTCCCCACATGACCAAACCAGACCCCTGGAGGTCTAAACTCACCCATCTATCCATCCTTCTTCTGGCTCATAACTGACAGTTCTTCAAACCCAAATTCCAACCCAAATTGGGGTGTTATATAACCAGTCTGCCCTTGAAAAAGACACATAACCCCTGCTTCAATAAGACTGTGAATAGGATGGTGTATTGTAAGATGCGTCTGGTAAAACACATCTGGTGAAAAGCTGGTGGTAACATTTTATTTTTACACTATCATTTGTTAAGCATTAACTCTAAATTAATAGACATTAGTGAGCAGTTTAGTCTTGTTAAAATCACGCAATTAGCCTTGATCCACTTTCATGGCTTTCAGTCCCGCTCAAACTCATTACAGCTATCAAGCAGGCCAATCCCAGATCTTGCACTCCATGTTGTCATGACGGGTAGTTAATTTTTTTAAAGGTGTGTGTCAGGGTATAGTGAAGGGTATATGAAGTGCAAGATCTGTGATTGGCCAAGTTGCTAGATTTGTGACAAGAGTGAGTAGGATTGAGAGCTATGAAAGTAGAACAAGGCTGATTGTGGGAGTTTATTAACAGAGTCATTGTAGTAAAGTTCGTTTGTATGAGGGAAGAAGAAGACAGGGTCGGCGATATCAGGTAAGACAATACTTTTATTTTTGGTATATTCACACCCCACGTGTAGCTGTGCAGGTGTGTGTGTGTGTGTTCTCTCCTCTCTCTCTCCCAGCTGCTCCTTCTCTCCTTAAGAAGGGTGTCTCTCCAGCCCAATCACTAGAATAAACAGGTGTTATTTATTATTTCTGATTGGCCTTCTGATTAGCTGCCAGGCTCCTAACATGCTCTCCACCCTCATTGGGTATTCGATCATGCTTACCTCTCCACATACCCCCACCGCCCGCCTCAGGCCGGGGAGCTGCATCAATTTGGGGCTGCACCTGCCCGTGACCTAAGTGGAAGCCCAGATACCTTACCTCCACTCGCCCAATTGCGCACTTCTTCGGGTTGGCCGTGAGCCCGGCCCGCTTCAGCGCTGACAATACCGCCCTCAGATGTTGCATATGCCGCTGCCAATCATTACTGAAAATGATGATGTCATCTAAATAAGCAGCGGCATATGCGGAGTGAGGGCCAAGTATTTTGTCCATCAGCCGCTGAAACGTAGCCAGTGCCCCGAACAGCCCGAACGGAAGTGTCACAAATTGGTGCAATCCAAACGGCGTTGTGAAGGCTGTTTTTTCACGGGATATTGGAGATAAGGGGATCTGCCAATAACCCTTTGTCAAATCCAACGTCGAGTAATATCGAGCAGCACCTAACCGGTCGAGCAACTCGTCAATACGCGGCATTGGATATGCCTCGAATTTCGACACAGCGTTGACTTTTCTATAATCCACACAGAACCGGACCGAACCATCAGTCTTGGGTACCAAGACGATTGGGCTGGCCCAGTCACTGTGGGATTCTTCTACTACACCCATTTTCAACATATTACTCAATTCTTCCTGAATCACTTTTTTCTTGTGTTCAGGTAGGCGATACGGCCGGGTCCTAACGACCACGCCTGGTTCGGTCTCGATATGGTGCTGGATCAAGTTAGTACGACCGGGCAGGGGTGAGAACACATCAGAATACTCACGTTGAAGGTGCCGGATATCGATGAGCTGGCTCGCTGAGAGATGGTCACCCCCGGTGACCAGAGTGCCTGGCCGCTGTCGGCCCGTGCTCTCTGGTCCCAGGTCATCCTCGTTGTTAATAAGCGTAGCCAGCATCACCTCCTCCGGCTCCCTCCACTGCTTCAGCAGATTAATGTGGTATATCTGACGTGAATCAGCCCTGTCCGAACGCATTACCTCATAATCGAGATCGCTGACTCGTCGTGTGACCACAAACGGCCCTTGCCACTTGGCGAGTAATTTAGAGCTGGAAGTGGGTAGCAGTACAAGGACTTTATCTCCCTGTGAAAATTTGCGTAGTTTAGTGCCCCTGTCATAACGCCGGCGTTGGTCATCCTGGGCCTTAAGCAAATACTCCGTAGAGAGCCGCCCCAGTGTGTGGAGTTTTGCTCTAAGGTCCAGAATATATTGAATTTCGTTTTTACTGTTTGAAGGCTCGTCCTCCCAAGCCTCTCTAACGACATCTAAAACCCCACGGGCTGTCTGCCGTAGAGAAGCTCGAAGGGGGAAAACCCCGTGGAGGCTTGGGGAACCTCCCGCACAGCGAAAAACAAGGGCTCTAACCACTTATCCCAATTTTTCGCGTCCTCGTAAACGAATTTACGGATCATGGATTTAAGATTTAAGACGCTAGTGCGAATTGATTTAACGCCCAATAATCCGTAAAGCTCGCGCATGGTGCGTGACATGAACGCGGTGCCTTGATCAGTGAGAATCTCCTTGGGGATTCCCACTCGGGAGATTATGCGAAACAGAGCCTCCGCAACGCTCTTTGCTGAGATGTTACGGAGCGCTACTGCTTCCGGGTATCGCGTTGCATAATCTACTAGAACTAATGCAAACCGGTGCCCGCGTGCGGATCGCTCTAATGGCCCGATGAGATCCATCCCAATTCTCTCGAAGGGGATCTCCATAACTGGCAATGGGCGCAATGGCGCTTTTGGGGTGGCCGGTGGATTTACCAGCTGACATTCACGACACGCCGCGCACCATCTATGACGTCACCGTGAATGCCCGGCCAAAAGAATCGGGCCATGAGGCGATTTAGTGTGGCCGCCTGACCTAAATGTCCGGCCATAGGATTAGAATGAGCCGCCTGGAAAAGCATTTCCCGACGGCTCTTTGGTACTAATAATTAGGTTGTATCTTCCTTTGTCTGAGCGTCTTGGGTCACTCGATACACCCTATCATTAATAATTGCAAAATACGGATGGGAAAGGGGTCGATCAGGCTGGAGGATTTTCCCATCAATGACCTGCACTCTTTCTAGGGCATGTCTGAGTGTGTCGTCACGCGACTGCTCCAGGGGAAAGTCTTTACACCAGGATATTCCCGGCCCTTCCCCTGAGTCAGTGCGTGACGTCGCTGCTTGGGATTCCCCCAGCTAAGCGACCCGCCCCCTCTCCGGCGATTTCTTTTTCCAAGAAACACCCGCACATAAGATCCTTAATAATCTATTAAATCCAGGCCAATTGGTTCCCAGAATTAGCGGGTGTTTGAGATGCGGGTTAACCGCCACCTCTACGTTATGCTTTTTCCCCTTGAATTGAATATCCATAGCCGTTAACGGGTAGTGAATTACATCCCCGTGCACACACCTTACCTTTACCGTGCGGCTCGTATCCAATACCGGGTCTTGAAGCAGGCTTTGGTGGATGGAGGTCTGGTTACACCCCGAATCCACCAAAGCTTGATATGTACCCCCTTTAATACTCACTGGTATCCGGTATAGCCCGTCGCGACGATTGGCGTGGCGGGGACGTGAATCAACGCACTCATCTCCTTCACGGAGCTGACTTTTGGTGCGCTATCCTCGCCCCCGCGGCGCCAATGCATCGGCCCAGACCTTTTCACTACACCCCCGGGGCCAGCAAGACCAACCGATTGAACCGGAGAGAGACCTGGCACTGTTTGGGAAGCAGCCAGGGGTGGAAACTCCGCCGCTCCGTCCTGATAGGTTTCCCCTTCCAGCGGGGCTGGCTGCGGATCCGCCTCAGTGCACCGCCGTCTGGGTGCTGGCGTGGGCGGCCTCCGCATTCTGGGCCTGGGAACAGGATGAGAGAGAGAAAGAGGGGGAGAAAAGAGAGAGGTTATTTCGCCGACCCTGGACTTCACCACCAGGTGATCCTCCGCCAGCTGGATAGCCGTCTCCAGATCCTTGGGCCGGTGGCACTGGACCCACTCCGATGTTCGGGAGGGGAGGCGGGTGATGAACTGCTCCAGCACCACGGCATCCATTATCTGGGCGACGGTCCGGCCATCCTGTAGTAGCCATCTGCGGCAGGCATCACGGAGCTGCTGGGCGAACGCAAAGGGCCGCTGGAGAATAGCTCTCTTTAGGTGATGGTACTCCAGGAGATTCTGGGCCGGTAGCTGCTGGGCTGCGATTTGGGCTTCGCCCGAGAGCAGCGGGATGACTCGAACCAGCCACTCGGCCTGCGGCCAGCCACACGCCTCTGCCATCTTCTCGAAGAGATCGAGGAAAACTTCCGGGTCGTCCTCTGACGCCATTTTCTGTAAGGCGATGGGAGGGTGGGCGGCAGATGTCGGAGCGGGCCGGATCTCCTGGGACAGCAGACTCCGTAGTTGCTCGCGGTCCTCCCGCTGGGCCTCCATGAGGACTTGGAAACGTTGTTCCTGGGTGTTCTTCAGCCTCACCAGCGCATCCTGTTGTTGTTGGTGGAGGAACGCGAGGGCCTGGATGGCTTCCGCAAATGGCAGTCTTGACGGAGTGGTCATTCTGGCAGCAAAGTTTCTTCTTCTTCCCGGGTTTCGGCACCACTGTAGTAAAGTTCGTTTGTATGAGGGAAGAAGAAGACAGGGTCGGCGATATCAGGTAAGACAATACTTTTATTTTTGGTATATTCACACCCCACGTGTGAATATAGGTATGAAGAAGGGTGTCTCTCCAGCCCAATCACTAGAATAAACAGGTGTTATTTATTATTTCTGATTGGCCTGCTGATTAGCCGCCGGGCTCCTAACATGCTCTCCACCCTCATTGGGTATTCGATCATGCTTACCTCTCCACAGTCATTATTATGTTTTATGTTTATTTTATGATTAAAAGTGCAGTAGCAATCCACACACTGTAAACTCAAAACAAAAAAGCGTCATTTTTGCAGCAGAAGTTGACATGCAAGAACTATGGCAGAGTCAAAACAAATGTTTAGCAGAGGCTCCACGTTACAGAAGATATTGTACATACAGTACATACACCAGACATTGTAAATAAAAAAGTAATATCCTTTATTGTTTTACATAACCTAATGGCTTATATTGATTTGTGAAACTCACTGATGACTAAACATGAATGTTCAAGAGTTATATGTTGACTGAATCTTGTTCCTGACCAAAACGTTCCAGACCAAATACTGCATTGTTTAATAAGTTAAATTATTCTCTGATATCTACATTGTAAATCCAGCCAGTTGTCATTACTAAAGATATTAAGTTAATATAACTTGACTTTACTTAAAATATCAAGTTTTGGCATCAAAACTTAAACAGTTGTGTTTAACTTACTCATTAGGCAGCAAAAAACTTTTAATTAATATTTTCAGTTCTCTGAACTTAACATTTAAATTTCTTTACATAATTTACCATGTCTCTGTTAAAAAAATTGATTGCCTTTGAAATTCTGCTTTGACAACCTTGCTAATTGGTCGATATATGTTATATGACACAAGGTGGTCATTTTGCTTGTGATTCTGAATTGTGCTGAAGCACAGCAGGACAGAGGCACTACATGAACCCATCTGACGAAGGAGAAAAGTTAAATTAGTAAGTCGATTTTTCAGACATTTTTCTTAATTGATATACATGATGGAGCGACACGGTGGCACAGTGGGTAGCGCTGTCGCCTCACAGCAAAAAGGTCGCTGGTTCGAGTCCCCGCTGGGTCAGTTGGCATTTCTGTGTAGAGTTTGCATGTTCTCTGCGTGTTGGTGTGGGTTTCCTCCGGGTGCACTGGTTCAGCATCTACACATGTCTGTTGATACATAAGCTTCAAATTTCACAATAAACACAATACATTAACAAAAGATATACTTATACATGCCTCATGACTCTTTGGACTGCAGCTGAATAAATGTAGAATCTGTATATCTTGTATCCTGAAGCACATGTCTTGCGCAGTCGTTGCCCAGTAACACATAGTAAACAATCTGCGTTTTCAAAATTAAAGTCTCACATACTTAATAAGTTACATAAGCTTTTAAAAAACTAATAAGGGCGGGAAATAATAATTGTTTTCTCACTAGAAAACATTGTGGCTTATCAAATGCAGCCTGAAGTGTGCATATTAATGATCTCAGAGCTACATGAGTCTGTGTTCTCTTGATGACATCAGGTCTGGAAGAAAGACCTAAAGTTGGCATACATGGAAATGCAGAGGGCGTGGCCCGTGAGTCTTGTCACAGTTTGTTTTGTTCTCTGATTAGCCTGTTGTACACCGGGGCAATGATAACGTTACATGATACAGAGTAAACAATGGTGTCTGAGGCTTATAGTAGGTCCATTTTCATATACTGATCTCTTATTGGTGTTAAACTTAATTAATTATTTGTTAAAAATACTGTCGTTATTGTGACTTTTATTTTGGAGATCCTGAGTTTGGCTGCCAGGTTTAGTTCCCCTGTGGACCAGGCTCAGGTATGCCTCCATTTCCTGGTGTTGATAAGGTTTACTTCAGGTGTTTTGCTTCCTGGCCCAGTTCAGAGCCAGTTATACATTACCAATTTGGCTGAGACTTGGGCCAGCAGTTATAGCCCATGTGTGGCCCTTGTCTGGAATTCATACCTGGTCCAATCACAAACTGTTTTTCACTGCTGTATGTGGGCCACGCAAAAGTGCAAACAACCATTGGTTATTTGGGCCAAAGTTGGACCAGGGGAAATTTGCTATGTGTGTCACGTTTGTGGGTCTTTCTGTTTTTCTTGCATGTGTGTGTGTGTGTGTGTGTTTGTTTGTGTGTGTGGGAAGTGGGTGTGTCTTGTTTGGGTTCTTCATCGCGTGGTGTGTGTGTGTATGTGTGTTTACATTTATCAGCCGGGTGGTCACGCGTTTTGTTACTACTCTCAACGCACAGGTGTTTGTTATCAGTCACAGCTGCTGTGCGTTCCGCGCGCTATATATGTTCAGTGTTTTGTAGTTAGCATTATCAGTCCGTTGTTGTTCACTCCTGTGTCTGCTTTTGTTAGACTCTCTCGCTCGCTGTGGTGGAGGCTCTCTGACTTAGCCTGTTTCATTTGGACCTTATGCATGTCTCCGTTTCCTTGATGTTGTTACTACTGCCTGCTCTGAAGACAACATTATCTGTGAGAGACTTCACCCCAAACCCGCTTTTCTTATGAACTTTACCGTGGGTAAACTTGACGATTTCCTCGAGAGCTGCTTCATAGCGCTACCTTTCCCTTCCCTCGATATCTGGTGAGATATCCATGAGAGACATGGTTCACGGATTAACCTTTACCGCTGTTTGGCATGTTGTATTCTGGTGTGAGCATCCTTGCCCTACACTATATCTGGTGAGATCTATACCAGTTGTGACTCTTTAAATAAATCACCTTGTTTTCACTTGCATTTGGGTCTCCTGTGTATATCTTTGTGACAATGTGGGATATAGCAACCTCTGTAAACACGAAACGATTTGAAAGTTTGTTTTGAAATACAGATACATCCTGTTAATTTCTGTCATATTGAAAGGTTTGGCACTAACATTTAACTATGTACTGTATCATTATTGCTAAATGGTTTGCTTCTGTCTTTTAATTTTCTGACAAGAGGAATTGCACTACAATGTTTACCTGTTCTCCTACAACAATGTTACAAAGAAAACTTTTTTTTTCATCTAATTTTATGTTTGAATTATCTAATTATTACTAGGTCTGAGTTTTTAACCAAGTATATTCTGATAATAAACTCATGAACTTAAGATACTGTACACTTTCACCAAAAGCTTTCCAGCTAACCGCAAATCCAGCTGTTAAACATGATTATTTTAAAAATAACCTGTGATCTGACAAATTCAACAGAGGTGTACACCATTGATTAACAAGCTCACAGTAGGTTAGACTTTAATGATTTATATGGTCTTATTAAAAATCTGTTTCCCTATGGAGGAACTGATAGGAGTTTTTATTTCCAGACTGTTCATAAGGTGTTCATGATCATTCAAAGAATGAAAGATTCTGAATGCTTATTAAGAATTATACCGTTTATACAAATTATTTTATACCAAATATACTACTTAAAATATATTGGTATATTAAGGAACATACACCAAAATGAATGTCATTTAAAATTAATTGGCAGTTGTGGGTAGTTTTTAAACAATCTTCTACTTATCCAGTTTCAAGAGGTGATTATTCCAAGATTGTCTGAATGATGCTGCACATCAATAAAATCACAACGAAACATTTGAAGAGGAAAAAGCTGCAAAATATTCTGACAGTTAGACAGGTGAATTTCTGAGAAGTGTCCTTGATATCAGAAAGTTTGCATCCAGATAAAAGTTCTCAAACTTTGCGAGGAAAATAAAATAACACTTTGCATTCCTACCCTTGACAAATATGAAATATAGGTTGCAACATCAATGACTGTCTGTTACTTGTCTTGTGGTTTGAAGTGAACGTTCAGAAGAAATCAGACTGCGCTTTCGAATAACTAAGATTGAATGTTGTATGTGAATTCAGAAATGCATTAAGATCCTGTTAATAATATATATTTTTATGTTTTTAATGTTTTATTACAACTAGAGATGTGCAATTCAAATGACAAAGTAATAAATTCTGAAAAAAAAAAATATGCAGTATATCTGAATTTAGCATTATGCCAAAGCAACAAAAAAGATCAAGCATCTATTATGTAGACAAATCAGCTTCTTTCGCACCATTTACATTCATACCATGAAACAAACACACAAAAAATTCAAATATTAATTTATGTAAAAGATGAAAGTTTTATTTTAAAGCTGATGTCTATCTTCACCATTTTCACTGCCCTAAGCACCCTCTTTTAAAATCTCACTAAGATTAAAAAAGGCATGATATTCCACCCACATCAAGGCTTAGTAATACCTGTGCCTAAAACTAATTTAGCCATTGAGTCTCAAAGCAATTCCAGCTAATGACTTCTAATTTATACACAAGAAGATCTAACCCTCAACGCAGAGAGGAGATACAGTTCCAAAAAAAAGTGCAACGTTATCGTGATCTTGCATTTTGTTTAAAATCATAGATCATCTTCCTTTGGTCTCTCGGGGATTGTCATGAGCCGTCATCAACGCCACTGAACCTTGAACCAGTCAGCAGATAAGGGATTTCAGTGTACTGCATAAGTGCGCTTTATCCTCAGACTGCAAATGAAGGCTGACGAGACTTACAGGCTTTCCGTGTCAAACCCTCATCAGAAAACATGACACACATCTTTTCTTTTGAAAAGGCCATCAGCTCTGATAGAGAGAGGGTTTTAAAACAACAGACTTTTTCTGAGCTGTTCCACTCCTCCTGCTGAAATCAATTTGGTTTCTTATTTAGCAAATTTGGAGATGAATTTGAGTTGAGCAAAGTTCAAACTGAACTAAACTTTAAACAGACCAGATATTTCCACTCATTGGCAGCAAAGATTCAAATGGAAATCTGCCCCTGCAATTTTAAGAATGATCCACTGTGATTGGTCAGTTTGGCCCATCACAATCAGCAGGATATGTTATTTTCTTTGCTATTTCGACGTACTCAAGGCTGTTATTGTAGTAACTGCACTGTTATGTGTCAAACCTCCAAGGAGGGAAGGGGTGGATGGGATGAAAAGTGAAGGAAAGAAGGATGACTAGATGAATGGAGAAAGAAAATGGGAAAACATGATTGATGGATGGATGGATGGATGGATGGATGGATGGATGGATGGATGGATGGATGGATGGATGGATGGATGGATGGATGAATAGATGGATAGATGGATGGATGGGGTGAAACAAAGGAATAATGGAAGAAATTAAAGGATGAAAAAATAGAAAGAAAATATAAAATGAGAAAGGAATATGGATGGATGGATGGAAAATTGGAACAAAGGAATATTAGAAGGAACAAAATGATGAAAGAATTAGGTTTAAACATGATAAATGGATAGAAGGAAGGAAGGAAGGAAGGAAGGAAGGAAGGAAGGAAGGAAGGAAGGGATAGTACAAAAAGAATGGAAGAACGAAATGAAGTTTGTTTTCTTGTTCAACCCTCCATCCATCTAACTATTCATCATTGCTCCCTTAATTTAGTCATTTTATTACTTAATTTTGTTCAGTACATCCATCTTTTAATCCCTTCTTCTCTTCTTGTTGTTTTGTTTCATCCACCCATCTTTCGTTTTTACATTCACCTGCCTGTTTTTGCCCATGATTCTTTTTTTCTTTTCTTTCTTGATTGTATCCTTCCTTCCATCAATCCATCTTTAGTTTATTATGTTTACGTTCTTTTTATCAATTTATCTAATACTCCCCTTCTTATTTTCAACCTTCCATTCATCCACACACCCATCAATTATTTCTTTCTTTTATATTCTTTATACACATATTTTTTTGTTATATTTGTTTTTTGTTTTAGATTTTAATCCTTTTATTTATTTTATTTTTTAATCACTATTTCCATTAAACTATCATTTGTTTCTTAAATTCCACTTTCATTTGTTTTCTATCTATCCACTGTAAGCATCTTTCTTTGTTTCTTTCTAATTCCAGCAGAAAGATGAAACAGCAAAACAGGAGTTGGAGGAAAGAAAGAAAGAAAGAAAGAAAGAAAGAAAGAAAGAAAGAAAGAA
>CAIGQZ010001197.1:6551171-6577077 GCA_903798205.1 Danio tinwini
TATATATATATATATATATATATATATATATATATATATATATATATATATATATATATCGTCATCTTAGAATTATAAGGTTCTATCTTATCTGACATTTTTGTCAAAATTGAGTTATTGACATGTTCTTACTAAACGACAACTTATTTACATTAAGTTTTTTATAAGTTGTTTACATTTTAAGAATTTTTATTTAAAAACAAATGTTGCACACATACTGTTTGCTATATGGATTGCAAAACTTTGAAGCTCAATATCTCAAAATCATTCAGAACGCAGATAGAACCTTATAGTTCAGATGATATTGAACTAAGTTATAGGATCAGAAAAATATCAATCTGTAAACATTTTTTATATTTTAAATGAGGAAAAGTAACATGCGTTATGGATGTGACAAAAAAAGTCTGTTTTTCAGTATACAACATACTTTTTGAAATTCTGTAAATTAAACTGAACAACCCAAAAATAAATAGCGCTAATTAACAGTAAAAGAGTTTGATCACTAAAGAACAAACATGATTGATTTTGTTTTATTTGGCATTTTTGCATTTATGAGGAAAAAACTTTGTTATGGATGTGACATCTCTCCGTTATGGATGTGACAAGTGTGAAATTGCCACTTATGTGACTTTGGTAAATCAAATATAATAGTTTAAAAACATTGACAGAGACATTTTTGAGTATATTTAAAGCACTGTAAAATACTTGCTTATTTTATTTATAAACTGAAATTCCAGACAGCACTTTGCATAAAGCATTTGCATATAAACTTTTCATTTTATTAAATATATCAAAGTAAATTCAATTAATAATTCTACAATTTTAATGAAAACTAATTTAACTGTAATATTCAATTTAAGGTAAAGCCACTTTCAATGCAATAATAATAATAATAATGTCAAATGTGACTTTATAACTAAAAGTAAAACTTATACTACAAATATTGTCAAATTGATTGCTATTTCATATTCAATTAAATGGAATTAATTTAATCCAATTTAATACACAATAACTATTAAATTAATACAGTTTAATTAGAAACAATTACACTGTAAAAAGAGAGCAAATCCATTGCCTTAGCAACAAGTTGATTTTATTATTTTTTTAAAGTCAGTATTGCTATTTCAGACTATTCTGAAATATATATTGCTATTTTTTAATATACAGAGTAGAATCGTAAACAATATAGAAAGCACGTCACAGGTTGTCATTGCTAAAAAAAAAAAACTAAAAACACTGTGAATATAAAACCAACCTCACCTCAGTAAAGCAGGCTAGGCGGAAAAATTCTATTTACTTTTATGTTTTGTTGTTAATTTAAATAAAAATCTACATTATAGATTCACATCAATCGTTCACTAGAAGATTTCAGTTGCTAAACAACATACCATATGGCATATAACCCATTCGTAACAACAAAATCTATGTAAGCTTTGATTGACTAAAATAGTAAAAAAATCCATTCCACTTTTTAAAATTCTGAATGAATATTGAAGTTACTTTTGCATGCTAGAGGAAGGATGACACCATGGCTGAAGGATTTCTTTTAGACAAGTAATGTTATATAAAAAGTTTCGATTTTTTTAGCGCTGTCACTCGTGTCCACAGCCTGCTGAATGCGTATCGGCAGATCTGCGTGAATGGGTGCGCAGTTTTTCAAATCTACATTTGCTGACAGAAAGTTTGGGCTACTTATCAGAATTATGGGAATTATTGGCTCGAAAATATTTAATTGGATGATCTTTTTTTGTCTTATGCCTTACATAATATAAAAATACATGTAAATACATTTAAATCATTTACTTTAATCAGTACAATTGGAATGTGAGGAGACTTTCAACCAGCACAACAAAAATGTTTCTGAAGACAATTACCTACTGCACCTTTATTAATTTTTAAGGCAACAAGTTTACTCTTGTCAACTAATCGTTTTTTAAAATCGTTTTCTAATCACTTGTTAAAGTGGAAATTCATCTGTACATGGTAAATATAACACTACATGATGGACAGATTGAAAAGATTGATTTCTAAATAAACATGTTATTTTTTTCATGATGTATTTTCATATTTAAAGAAAGTGTAGTATCTAGTCTAAGAATATTTGAAATACAGGGAGTGCAGAATTATTAGGCAAGTTGTATTTTTGAGGATTAATTTTATTAATGATCAACAACCATGTTCTCAATGAACCCAAAAAACTCATTAATATCAAAGCTGAATATTTTTGGATGTAGTTTTTAGTTTGTTTTTAGTTTGAGCTATTTTAGGAGGATATCTGTGTGTGCAGGTGACTATTACTGTGCATAATTATTAGGCAACTTAACAAAAAACAAATATATACCCATTTAAATTATTTATTTTCACCAGTGAAACCAATATAACATCTCAACATTCACAAATATACATTTCTGACATTCAAAAACAAAACAAAAACAAATCAGTGAACAAATTCTTTGCAAGGACACTCAAAAGCCTGCCATCCATGGATTCTGTCAGTGTTTTGATCTGTTCACCATCAACATTGCGTGCAGCAGCAACCACAGCCTCCCAGACACTGTTTAGAGAAGTGTACTGTTTTCCCTCCTTGTAAATCTCACATTTGATGATGGACCACAGGTTCTCTATGGGGTTCAGATCAGGTGAACAAGGAGGCCATGTCATTAGTTTTTCTTCTTTTAGACCCTTTCTTGCCAGCCACGCTGTGGAGTACTTGGACGCATGTGATGGAGCATTGTCCTGAATGAAAATCATGTTTTTTATAAAGGATGCAGACTTCTTTCTGTACCACTGCTTAAAGAAGGTGTCTTCCAGAAACTGGCAGTAGGACTGGGAGTTGAGCTTGACTCCATCCTCAACCCGAAAAGGCCCCACAAGCTCATCTTTGATGACACCAGCCCAAACCAGTACTCCACCTCCACCTAGCTGACGTCGGACTGAGTCGGACTGGAGCCGTGCCGCGCGGCTTCTTCAAGGCTATTGCGCACCGTACATGGCCTAGTTCATGAATATTACTATGAGAAAGGCTAGGATTACTTTGCAGTGACAGAGGGAGTTGGCGAATTTAACATGACTGATGTTGCCCTGTTTACAGTAATAAGACAACTTTTGCTCGTTCGGATCACAGGTAAACGAGACACATTCCAGTCAAAAACATGCTGCTTAAATGCTTAAGCCTTTTGTCCACTTCCGATCATACTGCACGGGCTTTCTCTGGTCTTTCAATCTAATACCGTGAAAAATAGTGCTTTTTATAAAGATTAGTACATTTAGTACTTAATGAAAAATATGCATTGTGGTTTATTTCCTTTATTTCTGATGAGTTCCTATTTCCTAATACAGAATTTATGCTGTTTTTCAGTTTTTATAGATTTGATTGACTATATGATTTTACATATAGGCCTATACTGTTGTCTTCAATTAATAATTTTTTACAAATATTTTACAACAACCAAGGTAACTATACTGGGCAATTTATGTGTATGTTAACTGTCTTACATGTGTATGTTGCTTTTAGCATAGAATAAATGTATTACAGTTTTTCTCAGTCACTTTGGCACATTTCTCAGATCAGAACTGAAATTTGTAAAGTGCATTTCTCAAAACAACACGTATAAATAGCAAAACACCATTGATTACCTGCAGAAGCCAGTCTCCAGCTTAAAATCCTTCAGTTCATCTCTCAATACTAAATGTCTGTGTCAATGAACATGTCAGTTGCGTCAGAATAACATGTCCTTGTGTCATTGTGTACGAATAATACTCAAATTACTTAGTAGTCATGTTGTCAATGACAGTGTACTCTGGAGGGCTGTTCTGGTGTAAACTATGGCAATATTTTTGCTGTTTGTATTGTAATTAATTGCCAGATCATGTCATTCTGATGCAGAAAGGAAAAGAGCACCACATAGAACAAAGAAAAAACCAAAGTAAAAATGTGAACATAGGACAGTCTCCTTTTAGACCTTCATTAGAAAAAGTCAAGATTCATCTGGGAGAAATGTAAAAAATGCATTATGACTAAATATTAAGACAACTTGTTCAGGCATTTGAATGACTAAATGTTGTGGGGGTGAGTCTATTCAACAGAGATAAAAATAATACATTTTGATCAACATGACATAAGCAACTGATAACATAGGAAACATCAGAGAATTGCACATAATCATTTGCATGGATGAACAAAAGCATTTGAACTTGTTCATAAAGAGAAACTGCTTTTCTGATGTGCACAAGTGACACAATGATGATCTGAAGATTGAACAGGAGTTTTGTGAATCTGATCTGCGAAATGGACCAAAGTGATTGAGAAAAACTGTAACAGAATTAATGTTTATTCATGAAATAAAATAACCACAATACCTTTAAAAAACACAGAAATAGCAGGTTATATATGTGAGCTACTTTTTGAAGACAATAAGCAGCTTTAGCCTAATGCAAAAATATATTTTGCACAGAATTCAGAGCAAAATGTAAGACATTATTTATAAAGATAGACAGAGTGTATCAACATGAATGGCAGCTGTAGTTTTTGATCTAAACTACATGCTGAACGCTGTGAGTTTGCGTCAGGATGATTACCTACCTATCTCACTCGCTATCCTTTAGTTTCGTCCCTGATTTATCAGGGGTCGCCACAGCAGAATGAACCGGCAAGTATTCCAGCATTTGTTTTACGCGGCGGATACCCTTCAAGCTGCACCCCAGTACTGGGAAACACCCATACACATTCACACACACACACACATATAAACTACTGCAAATTTAGTTGAATTATTATTCGCCTATACCGCATGTCTTTGGGACTGTGGTTGAAATGAGTACTTGTTACTTTTTTACATTTTTCAGGCGGTACTTCTTGACTTTTACTTAAGTACAAAAGTGTAGTCAGTACTTCTACTTTTACCAGAGTCATTTTAAACATAAGTATCTGTACTTTTACTTAAGTAAAGGATGTGTGTACTTTTGCCATCTCTGATATCTGAAATAAGCCATTGTAAATTAAGGGTGGTTCATTCCGCTGTGGCGAACCCTAATAAATCAGTGACTAAGTTGAAAGAAAATGAATGAATGAGTGTAAATAAAGACTCATCATTCATTCTCATCTCTCTCTTTCACATATCCCACAATCCTCCGCAGAAAAGCCACTCGGGATGTTGAAGTTTTTTGACAGGCACTTGTTTGCAAACTGAAACCATTATAAACACCATCAGAAGTGCAGCACCGCCACTGTTGTGACAAGCCGTGGCAAATATAACATGACATGACACTCTGGATGTGATAACATGACATTCCCCTTCTGGTCCCAGTGAAATCACCTGATGTGTGGCCGGTAATGAGGCCATGACTGTGACACGCATGTCATACGCACAACAATCAGCTGTCAAAATCATTCGTCATAATGCGCAGCTGCTGATCGTGTTACTCGTAGATTCTCACTCCAAATGTCTTGAGTCAAAACGCCGGCTCAGGTAGATGTCCTGTAGAAATGACAGCTGAAATGGAGATTATTAAAATCGCATTTAAACTCAAGACACTGAATACTAAGAAAGTCTTCTTTCAGATTTACTTGATTTATTTTGTATTACAGGTTTTCTCAAATGTTTAAATATTCAAATGAGACATTGTTTATATATTTGAGTCAAAAAAATTTTGTTTTTTACAGTGGGATTTTGGAAATCTCTTTTCATCACTGCTTAATTCAGAAAATACTTTAAATAGCAAGTATGAATATATTCAACATTGTTTGTAGAATAAAATTTTGTGTAGAATGTGGTATGAACAAATTCCTCTACACTCTCAGAAATAAAAGGTACACGGGCTGTCACTGGGGTGGTACCTTTTCAAAAAAGGTACACATTTGTACCTAAAGGTCAATATTAATACCTCAAGGGTACATATTAGCAGGGCTTAATTTGTGCCGGAACACGCCAGATCCGGCACCTCTGAAATCTGATCTGGCACCTCATTTTACTGATCCCCCTCCTCAGCCGCCCTCCTCCCGTCCACTGTTTTACTTTCACTTTCTTCCACAACACCCCTCCGCCATCCACCGCAACAACCGCTCTCGACTTTTGTGCGCGACACCTCTCCATCCTCGGGTAAAATGCCGGATCCGTTACCCCGATCTGTTCCGGGACCTCGCAATTTACAAATTAAGCACTGCATATTAGTACCTAAAAAAGTACAAAAGTGTTCCTTATAAGATTTGTAGGTACTAATATTGTAGCTGCCCTTTGGCATCCATGAATGAGACATAGAGTTTCTGACAGGTGCTTCTTTCTTTATTTTGCTTAAGACGAGAGCCATTTAACTTCCGTTGCTTAGCACAGTGAAACTACACAAAGAAACAACAAAAATCAATAAATACAACTCGTATACAGAAAAATATGACAAATAAAGATACAATGTACAGAGCGATATACTGTATGGAAACTAAACAATGAAGTATATGAAGACAGTTTGAAACAACTAACAAGAAGGCAGAGCTCATGATTAACATATACATACAAACAAACTCATGTGGCTTAAATAACCAACTTCACATACCTTGCTCCGCTTTATAAACTGAGCAGGATTAAGCCTCCTTTCTTCATAAATTGCTACTCATTACTACACTCTCAGAAATAAAGGTACACATCTGTCACTGGGGTGGTACTGTACCTTTTCAAAAGGTACAAATTTGTACATAAAAGGTCCAAATTAATACCTCAAGGGTACATATTAGTACCTTAAAAGTACAAATGTGTTCCTCTTAAAATCTTTAGGTACTAATATATACTTTTCAGGTACCATTATGGACCCTTTAAGTACAAATTTGTACCTTTTGAAAAGCTACCACCCCAGTGACAGCTCATGTACCATTATTTCTGAGAGTGCATGAACTGCGCAGAAACAAGTATCCTCTTCGCTCTGCTAGTCTGAGTCTGACTAACCTATTTGTTACCCGGACTACCGAAAACACGTGACACTCTGATGCTTTGAACTAATTTAAAAGTGGTATAATCATTTAGTGGTCATTTACAAATATATACTTTTGAGGTACTAATATGGACCCTTTAAGTACAAATGTGTACCTTTTGAAAAGGTACCACCCCAGTGACAGCTTGCATACCTTTATTTCTGAGAGTGTATAAAACATCATACTCTAAGAAATGGTAAAAAGGTAAAAAAGCTGTCACTGGGGCGGTACCTTTTCAAAAAGGTACACTTTTGTACTTTACAGCTGCACATTAGTACCTTTAAGATTCACTTTTGTAACGTTAAGGCACTATGATGTACAGATTGTACTTTTTTAGGTATTAATATGTACCTTTAAGGCCCTGCTACACTAAAAAAATAATTTGTTGAATCACATAATTTAACCATAAGCTAGCACCCATTATTCAATTTTATTCATCTTTATTTGTATAGCGCTTATACAATGTAGATTGCGTCAAAGCAGCTTCACATGGAAGTTTATAGTGAATTGAAACAGTGTCAGTTCAGTTTTCAGTGTTTAAGTTCAGTTCAGTTTAGCTCAGTTCAGTGTGGTTTAATAATCACTACTGAGAATCCAAACACTGAAGAGCAATTCCATCGATGCGCAGCTCTACAGATCCCGAACCATGCAAGCCAGTGGCGACAGCGGCGAGGAATAAACTTCATCAATTGGCGAAAGTGAAGAATTAAAAAAAACTCGAGAGAAACCAGGCTCAGTTGGGCACGACCATTTCTCCTATGGCCAAACGTCTTGTGCAGAGCTGCAGTCTAGGCGCAGAAAGCTGGTCCTCAGCGAAGACTCGTCTGTCCTTGGAGCATCACAGGAATCAGTCTCATATGCATCTAAACGAATCAAGTAAACTTGAACTGCTTTTAATGTGTTATATAAACAAAATATAAACTTGTAATTTCACCATGGTTTTAATAGGTCTGTGTAATTTCTTTGCATCTAACTGAATTATAATATTTATGTTGTGTTTATCTGATTGAATTTATTCTCATTCACTCAATATCAGTAAAGCACCATAACTCAACAAGATCCGTCTTTGTTACATCAACAATTTTCGGGCTTGTCTATTTGATGTTATTCAAATCTATTGTTTTGCTTCAATTAGATTTGTCTAAGTTTGCAGCATTGAACTTATGCCAAGAATAAATTGTCCATACATATGTGGAACACCACAACTGCAGAATTCCAAAAGTTCAGTCTGTTAATGCTGAGTTCAGACTGCATGATTTTAGCCCCGATTTTGACTCGCCAACAAATGCCTGAAATCACAGGCAAATCGGTGCTCATGCACGCGAGTGACAATCACACAGTGTGAACTGTAAAAGAAGCGATCTAAAAGAATCGTCCTGATTCAAATCATGCCTTGTGAAATGAGTTTTGACTGAAAATAACATTGACGATCCCCTACAGCCAATGAGAGAGCAGCATTCACCACTGTGGTTACCTGCAGGCCAGCGGGAGGTTGAGGGAGAAGTTAAAAGCGCTCATTTTCAGTTTATTTGGACCCAAAAAATGGAGACAAGGCAAGGCAAGTTTATTTATATAGCACATTTCATACACAGTGGCAATTCTAAGTGTTTTACATAAACAAGAATAAAAAGACAAGTATAAGAAAATAAATGAAAGCAAATAATAAGAATGATTAAAAACAGAAAAAAAATGTGTTAAAATGGGTTATAAAATAATAATAAAAAAAAAAGAACAATAGTGCGATCTGTCGGACGTAGCACAGTGCTCATTCAGTAAAGGCACAGCTAAACAGATGTGTTTTCATTCTGGATTTGAATGTTCCTAATGTTGGAGCACATCTGATCATTTCTGGAAGCTGATTCCAGCAGCGAGGGGCGTAGTAGCTGAAAGCCGATTCACCCTGCTTTGACTGAACTCTTGGAATTTCTACTTTATATGATCCTAAAGATCTGAGTGATCTGTTAGGTTTGTATTTAGTGAGCATATCTGTAATGTATTGAGGTCCTAGGCCATTTAGTGATTTATAGACAAGTAATAATACCTTAAAATCTATTCTGAATGTAACTGGGAGCCAGTGTAGAGACCTAAGGACAGGTGTGATGTGCTCTGATTTCCTGGTTCTGGTCAGAATCCTGGCCACAGCGTCCTGGATGAGCTGCAACTGTCTGACTGTCTTTTTGGGAAGGCCAGTGAGGAGGCCGTTACAGTAATCCACCCTGCTGCTGATGAAAGCATGAACAAGTTTCTCTAAGTCTTCACTGGAAACTAAGTATCTGATTCTTGCAATGTTTTTGAGATGATAGTACGCTGATTTATTAACTGCTTTGACATGACTATTGAAACTCAGGTCTGACTCCAGAGTCACACCAAGATTCTTGACCTTATTTTTTGTTGTTTGACCTTTAGTGCCAAGGTACACATTCACCTTGAGAACCTCATCTCTGTTCCTAAACACAATGACTTCAGTTTTCTCTTTGTTTAACTGAAGAAAGTTTTGGCACATCCAATTGTTCATTTCATCAATGCATTGGCAGAGGGTGTCAACAGGGCTGTAGTCATTAGGCAGTAAGGCTAAGTATATTTGAGTGTCATCAGCATAGCTGTGGTAGGAGATTTGGTTCTTTTTCATTATTTGGCTCAGAGGGAGCATATAAAGGTTGATCAGGAGAGGTGCCAGAATCGAGCTTTGTGGGACTCCACATGTCATGGGTGTCCACCTCGACCTATGGTCACCTATACTGACATAGTAACCTCTCCCTTCAAGATAAGATCTGAACCATTTAAGGACTGTCTCAGACAGCCCAACCCAGTTTTCCAACCTATCCAGAAGTATGCTGTGATCGACAGTGTCAAATGCAGCACTAAGATCGAGCAATACCAGCACGGTTAGTTTGCCTGAATCTGTATTTACGCGGATATCATTGATTATCTTTATAAGATCGCTCTCTGTACTGTGATGTGCTCTGAAACCAGATTGAAAATTGTCTAAACACCCCTTGGAGTTTAAGAACATGTTAACCTGGTTGAAAACACCTTTTCAATGATTTTTCCAATGAAAGGGAGATTTGAGATTGGTCTGTAATTGCTCAATAATGTGTTATCCAGGTTGCTCTTTTTCAAGATGGGTTTAACAGCTGCAGTTTTAAGTGAGTTTGGAAAAATCCCTGAGAGAAGTCAAGCATTTACCACTTTTAGGAGATCCATTTCTAAACAGTTAAACACCTTTTTGAGAAATTATGTGGTGAGTGTGTCAAGACTGCAGGTTGATGTTTTCATAATTTGCACAATTTCTTCTAAGATTTTACCATTAACTGCCATGAAATGAGAAATAATCTCTGATCTCTTAAGTTGTGGTTGAGCTTGTCTGACGTCAACACATATTGGCTGATTGGATGAGCTGATTGCCTTTCTGATATTATTGATCTTATCAGTAAAGAAATGAGCAAACTCATTACATTTACTTTCCGAGAGTAGTTCACTGGGAATCCCACTGGGGGGGGTTTGTGAGTCTCTCTACTGTTGCAAAAAGTGTACGAGCATTATTTAAGTTGCTGTTTTATAAGGGTTGAAAAGTAAGTCTGCCTAGCAGTGTTTAGTTCCACATTAAAAGCATTAAGGCTGTCTTTATAGATATTATAATAGACTACTAGTTTCATCTTTCTCCACATACGCTCAGCTTTTCATCATCTTTACCGATGTTGACCTTGACCAAGGTCCTTTCTGACTTTAACAGGAGCAATGTCATCTATGACATTCTGAACTTTAAAGTTAAACAAATCAAGGAGAGAATCAACAGAGTCTGCAGATATGCTTGGTGCTAGCGATATGGCCTTCATAAACTGCTCATTAGTGTTCTTATTTATGCATCTTTTTCTGACTGAGACAGATCTGTCTTCAATGGCTGGAGTGATAAATATATCAAAGAAAATACAGAAATGATCAGATAGTGCAACATCCTTAACAACAATCGATGAAATGTGTAGACCCTTAGTTATAAGTAGATCAAGAGTGTGTCCACGATTGTGTGTGGGTCCTTGAACATGCTGAGTCAGATCAAAAGTGTTAAAAACAGTCATGAGTTCTTTTACAGCATTGATTTCTGGATTATCAATGTGAATATTAAAATCCCCAGCAATATTAAAATAGTCAAACTCAGAGGTTACTATTGATAACAGCTCTGTAAAATCATCAATAAAAGTTGGAGAATATTTTGGAGGTCTGTAGATAATGATCAGTAAAATGCGTGGAGCAACTTTTAGTGCTATATTCAGCTATTCAAAGGACAAATAGTCACCAAATGACACTTGTTTACACTCATAGACATCTTTAAACAGGGTAGCGATGCCTCCACCTCACTCAAAAAAATCTAAGTTTAAAGGAGCTGTTTCATTCAGAACTGCTGCGCTACAATTGTTATCTAGCCAAGTTTCATTTAGAAGCATAAAATCAAGGCAATTTGTGTTGATAAAATCGTTGACAAAAAGTGACTTATTGTTGTGATCGGACGTTTAAAAGTGCTAAGTTAACAGTTTTAGCTGTTTGCCCTACAGTAGTCTCAGAATTACATTTAATAGACATCAAATTTGAATGATTTGCTATAAGGCCTGAAGAAGTCTTCGGTTTTCTTTCACATAATACAATACATATCTGCGAAGAGAAAGCTACAGGCACACTGGGTTCCTGCTTGTTCTGTAAACATCTGATAAAGACACTGTTATCTAAGCAGGCACCCGGGACACATCAATGGCAGCTTTTGAGTTCACCAGCTGAAGATGAGGTGTTTTTTGGGACCTGCCACTGTCGCAAAGACCTGAGGCCTCTCCTAGGTGTAGGCTCAGAGATGGGTGAGGCTGGATGACTTTTGGTTGCTAACTGGGGGCTTGCGGCAATGGAGTGTGAGAGTTTAGTTCCAGCAAACACTAGTTCCTCCATCTTTTTTGAAAAATTCAAGAGAGGCGAGCAAGGTGACAGTGAGAATGTGTCTGGTGACAGAGACATCAACATCAACATATGTTGACCTGGCTGTTTTCCTGGAGATCATCCATGAGTGCTGAGAGTTGGTGCTGTTCTGGTGCGTCACAGTCTCTCTGTGTGCAGGGCTTAGACAGCAGTTTGTCCGTTATCAGTGGTTGTTGTGTCTGCGTGGTGTTACCGCTGTCCTTGTGGGATGTGTCAGCCACAAGTCCACTCAGGAAAGCCCTGTGGTCATCCAGACATTTGCTAGGTGTGTGTGTGCCATTTGGGTTGAGTTCAGTGGCACACACAGCTGATGGATGATGGAGAGAGAAATAAATATTGTCCTTTAGCACTTTTCCACCAAGTTTGTTTGGATGAAGGCTGTTGGATGTAAACAGTTGTCTTTGGTTCCAGAAGAGATTGAAGTTGTCAATAAAATTCAGTCCTTTCCTGTTACATGTTTTCTGCAGCCATACATTTAGGCCAAGAAGCCGTGAAAACATATTTGTCCCTCTTGCAGGGAGTGGTCCACTGATGTATGACTGAATTTTCAATCTTTCAACTGTTCCCAAGAGCTCACAGAAATCTTTCTTGAGCAGTTCTGACTGTTCCTTCCGAATATCATTCTTCCCCACATGGATGATAATCCGTTTTGCATTCTCATGTTTCATTAATATGTTCTCAAACTCTTTGTTTATATCAGAAACTGTTGCATGAGGGAAGCAGTATGTCATTGTTGCTCTGCTTCTAAAATGTTTGATTATTGAATCTCCAACAATCAATGTTCTTATCTCAGCTGTGATCGGAGCAGAATGCCGCTGTCTAGTCGGCCTTGAGCCCCTGTTCCGTGTAGAATTAGCTGCTGAGTCATGCGGTCTCTGTCTAACTGCATTTGGGGATTCTTCACACATATTACTGAGAACTTCATATCTGTTTTGAAGCTGTATTTGAGTCCGAGCTGTATTTGGGGTAGAGGACGCTAATGCAGTAGTGTATGATTTTTGTGATCTGACCCCACGAGTACTCTTTGGTCTCGCACCTAGTTTTTGCCATTTGTTATCACGCTCATTTTCAACAGTTTTACCCAAAACAGTAGCTGGAGTAGATTTATGGGACTCACTAACTGTATGCTGTGAGGGTCCACAATAAAGTGGTCCTGTATGTTCAGGCAGTTCTGGTCAGATCGCAAGTAACTTTGTTTTAAGGACTGCAATCTTTTGTAGAAGTTTGTGGCAGTTTGTGTAGCAGGGAGATTCTAAATCAATACGCTCCAGAGCGATTTTCACAGCTGTTTTTTTCCTGTCTTAGGAATGTGGGCAGCTGGTAGCGGGAGGATTGTTTAGACGATTTGCTCTCTTGTTGGTAAAGTTGTATTCCAGAAAGTTTGTAGATTCGATGTTGATCTTCAAGCTGTGTTGTTTGAGCACTGTGCTGATAGGCTCAAGTGAAAGTTAGAGTATAAAATATAAAAGCAAGAGTGCAAGGAGCGGAGCAGTAGGCAGAAGCGTCCGAACAGTAGCAAAGCAGAAAGTGGCAGCAGGAAGGAAAAACTAGTGTAAATTTGGCAGGAGCAACCGTGTCTGTTTGACGTGTCATCTGAGCAAAACCACATCCGGCTCAAAAAAGGGAAAAAGTTTAAGAGAAATTGTTACTTCCCTTAAAACCCAGGTGAGCAAATATGTACATTTTCTACCCCATTAAAGGCTTTATGTAGTTAAAAACAAAAGCTATACTATGCGTTTTTGGTTGTGAGAGGTAGTTTGGACAAAGTTGTTGGCGATTCTTTCTATTGTAAAGTCACGCAGTGTGAAATGCCCTGTCGTCGATCCATCTTGCAGTGTAAACAAAGCAGTGACAAAACGCTAGCACAGATAGTCATGCAGTGTGAAAACATCTGTGACACGACTACTTTGAAAATCATGCAGTTTGAACACGGAATAAGCTAAGCATGTGCATTGACGTCTTAACTGGTTTCATTGGTGGGTATGCGAAATAGCTTATAAGTGCATACCACCACCTACTGAGATGGAGGCACACAGTAACTCACCAGAGAGATTTGTTCATATAAAGAGCTTAAAATCTCATTCAATCAACAAGTTCTCATTAAATTATTTAGATTACTTCTTTGTTTAGTTTCAAACAACTAGAATCAATCATTTAACAGAACTAAACTCCATTCTTTTTCATAAGACATATTTGTATTTTGCAAATCGAGCAAGTGGCATGTTGACTTTGAGTGTAGTAACAAAAAAAGTATTTTTTTGAAAAGGTACTACCGTAGTGACAGCTTTTGTACCTTTATTTCTGAATCCAGTATCTATACAGTAAATAGTTTGTTCTGTAGAACATCAAAAATATATAGCTTAAGTTTGGAAAATATTTTAGGGGGGCTAATAATAATTTTGACTTCAACTGTATAAACTAAAAGGTTTGTGCTGCTAAAGTGGAGATTAGTGGCTCAGAATGAAATTGAGAAAACAGCATTTTAACTGAAATTTACAGACACATAATGATAAGGTGTGATGAAGAAAACACATAAAAGTGTATTTTAGATATCTTCCGTACAAAGCATTTTATGAAAAGCCAAAAAGCCCACCATTTAAAAAGTGACAAGCACAAGAAAAAAATCTATGGTTTTGCCTGCTTTTTGTGTATGTATAAGATCTGCAAAGCTCAAACAGCCAGGAAGGGGCCATCACGAGGAGAGAGCTGGAATACAGGTTTGATTGAGCCTGAGAGGTGCAATGCATAGACCAGTTCCTCGTCCTCCCTGACCTGCATCTGTGCGAGTAGGCTAACTGGAGAAATGCGTGTGACGCACGCCCCGGGGCCAGCTGTGTAGCCAGTGCGCAGAACGCACCCATAACAGCTGGACAATCGGGGGTGGAGCCTCCATTTTCCCAGACTTGGCGGGGAAAAATGGAATGCAGCGATTTTGGCGCGGATGAATCAGGGGGAGCAGACAGCGAGCGAGCTGAGACATGCAGCGACAGCGGATATCCCCCTTGCGCTTGATATACACTATCGCCGCCGTGCTGTCTGTCCTGACCAGTACGTGTTTCCCATCTAACGCCGGTAAAAATGGCGCAGCGTGAGATACACTGCCAACAGCTCCAGGCAGTTAAGATGCCAATGCAACCAGGTTCCTACCACGGAGCCACAGCTGCATGCCCGCAACACACGGCCCCCCAGCGCGTACTGGAAGCATCCGTCAAATGACGACATGCCTGGATACTTGTTCTAAAGGCCCGCAGGCCTGTAGAAACACAGGGTCCATCCAGAGGCTGAGGGCGCGGCGACACAGCGGAGTGACAGTCACCCGGTGCGCGCTCGCATGCCATGCGCGTCTTGGTACCCGATCGTAAAGCCAATGCTGAAGTGGTCTCATATGTAGCATTCGAGCTGCGAGACAGCGGATGCCATATGCTCCAGGAGCCTCTGAAATAATATCAGTGGGACCACAGTTTCCTGTCAAACTCTCTCAGACAGGCCAGCATCAGTCATTGTCATGGTGATCGAGTCCAGCTCCAACCCGAGAAAAGAGTTGCTCTGCACGGGGGCGAGGCTGCTCTTTTCTCGGTTGACCTGAAGCCCCAATAGGTCTAAGTGCCGAAACACCCTGTCTCTGTGCGTAATCAATAAATCCTACAAGCGCGCTGAAATCAGCCAGTCGCTGGGACAATTGAGTATGTGTTTGCCCGTGAGCCGAAGTTGGGGCACCCTCTGCGAGCTTGGTGAAACCCTCGGAGACAGAGAGAGCCAAAAAGGGCGGACTTGTACTGCCAGGCTCGACTTCAGACGCAAACCGCAGAACTGACGGTGGCGTGGAAGTATGGAGACATGAAAGTACAGTTCCATCAGGTCTACTGCTGCAGACCAATCCCGAGGACGAACGCACCAGAGAATGTGCTTCTGCGTAAGCATTCTAAACGGCAGCTTGTGAAGCCAGCGATTCAAAACGCGCAGATCGAGGATTGACCGTAGCCCACCACTCTTTTGGGTACGATGAAGTACGGGCTGTAAAACCCGCTCTCCATCCTGGCTAGAGGGATCGGCTAGATTGCATCCTTCGCCAGGAGGACAGCAATCTCCTCTCGCAAGACAGGGGCGGACACAGGGCTCACCCTGGTGAAATACACACCCGTGAACTTGGGAGGCCGTTTCGCAAACTGAATCGCGTAGCCGAGTCTGACCGCGCAGATGAGATATTGCGATTGGCTGGCCTGCACTAACCAGGCAGGCAGAACTCTCGCAAGTGGCTTCGTCCGCACGACCGCTGACGTACCAGCGGTGGGGCAGCACAGAGTGGGTGGGCTTAACCGGGGAGCGCTGGGGTCCTGTGGGAGAGCAGGAGGCGAGAGATTCACTCTCGTCTCGCACCGATACTCCGGAGGGGAGGCTGGGAGGGGGAGAGAAAGGAGAGCGTTCTCTCGCGCTCTGTGAGCCACTGGCAAAGTGCACCAATCCTGCGAGCTGGAAGGCATAGTGTCCCAGACTGGCAGTTTTCGGGCTGTCACATCCGGGGAAGAGGAAAAAATGCTCTTTCTCTGGGTATTCGATTGGCATTTTAATGCTGTTAGATGAAGAGCCCCGCCCTCCAGCGGGAAAAGAGCAAATTCCCTCCTCTCCAGATGGCCCGTCTCAGGGAAGCTTCACGGTCTGTTTACCGAACTTAGTGGTGCCCTGTGGCAGGGGGCACTGGTTGCCTGCGAGATGCTCGGCGCAGCCGCTTGGCCAGAGGCGCTGTCGGGGGCAGCGAAGCAAAGCCACAAGTGAGCGCCCTCGGCGAAAAGCAGTGGATGTGGTTGGCTTGGCGGGTGGGAGGGAGCGGTTTTAAGATCCCACCGAGAGATGGTATACCCATCGCCTCTGATTACTCACTCACCGACGTGAATTCCTGGGCGAATTCACTGACAGTGTCGCCGAACAGGCCAGCCTGGGATATGGGTGAGCTAAGAAAGCATCACGCATATCGACCAGGTTTAGCCTGAGGTGGCATTCCTGGGCCACTAATGTGACCATCGTCCTTCCCAGGAGCACACACAGCCGACTTTTAGTCGGTTGCGGTGCGAATCTCACGCTCAGTCCTGGGTCGAAACCATCCCCGAGGTAGCGCAGGTAGGGGCCACAGCCAGCATGGTGAGGGCGGAAGCGCATGCAGTGTACTGCGTGGGCTTACTGTGCACATCCAGGAAGAAGGGGACATGTAGGCTTATAAGGTCTTGCCTTCTTTATAGCCTCCACATCACACCCCTCTAGTCAGTCCGGCCGCGGGGCTGGGGGATAAACCATCTCCAGACCTACGGCTGAAGCAGCCTGGGAATGCACGGCCGCAAAGTCTGCTTCTGGATTCGACGCCGTGCTCGTCATCCCGGAGGGAGAGAGCGGGTTTGTATCCTCATCAGACAATCACAACCAACCCTCCAAGGATGGTGAGGATGTAAGCGCACGCAGATCGGGCAGAAAAAAGTGCCCTCCAAGATTGCGTGAGCTTACTGTGCACTTCCGGGAAGAAGGGGATGGAAGGCTTAAAAGGTCTTGCCTTCTTATATCCTCCACATAACAACCATCTAGTCGGTCCGGTCGCGGAGCTGGGGGATAAACCATCACCAGACCCACGGCCAAAACAGCCCAGGAAAGCACAGCCATCATGTCTGCTTTTTAGATGCCAACGCCGCGCTCTCTGCCCCGGAGGGAGGGAGCGAGCGGGTTCGCATCCTCATCAGACATTGACAGCCCATCCTCTGATGCAGCAATGGACATCTGATCCTCGGTGTCATCAAGTGAGAGGGTAACCATCCGAGGATGGAGCGCTTCTCTCACCTGAAGCTTGGATGGAGCGCGTGGAGGAGCGAGAGGCTTCATGCTTTGTGAATGTTTCACATCATCACATTTGCAACACTCACCATCTACATTACTCAAATGCTGCATTACGCATAATATAGTCAGGTTGTCAGAGATGGGTCTTGAACCCGGGTCTCTGGTGTGGAGGGTAAAAAAGTAGATACTTCTCATATTGAAGTAGCAAAACAGACAACTAAAATTCTTCTCAAATGAGGTATTCAAAAAGTTTTACATAATTAAACACACACAAAAAAAAACTCTAAGCAACAGGGAAAACAAAAGAGTCTTACTAGACGTAGATTAGGAGGTCAAGGGAACGCAAGGCATGTTCACAGGGTACTGACTCAAAAACAAAGTAAGAAACAGAGTGAACGTGACAACCTAAATACCTCGGCTAGAACAAGTCACAGGTAATCGAAATTAAGTAAACAAGAACACAGGAGGAAGAACTAAGAGGGAACACGGGGACCTCTAGGGGAATGAAGTGGTGACACAGAAGATACAAAGCTCGACATCTCTCCTGGCCACTTTTGACATGTTGTCTATTTGAGATTATTCTGTTTTGCTTATCTCTGACTATCTGAGGCACAAACTGTAAAAGCCTGGCCTTCTTCTACAAACTAAAAGTACACACACTTTACCTCACACCCGAAAAGTGGCAAATTGGACATACACTACCTGACAAAATTCTCGTCCTCGATCACAGTTGTAAGAGCAACAAATAATGACTTGACTTATAGTTGATCATTTGGAAAAGTGGCTGAAGAAACATTTTTCAGATGAATCATCTGTTGAACTGCACCCCGATCATCACAAATACTGCAGAAGATCTGTTGGAACCCGCATAGACCCAAGACTCTTACAGAAATCAGTCAAGTTTGGTGAAGTAAAAAGATTGGTTTGGGGTTACATTCAGTATGGGGCGTGCAAGATAACTGCAGATTGAATGGCAACATCAACGACCTGAGGTATCAATGCATTTGTGCTGCCCATTACATTACAAACCACATAAAGGTGGAGGCATTGAAGATTAATCTAAAGAATCTTGATGAACTTTGGGAGTCCTGCATAAGCACTTTCTTTGCCACTCCAGATGACTTTATTAATAAGTTATTTGAGTCATTGCAGAGATATATGAATGCAGTCGTCCAATCTCATAGGAGTCATACACAATATTAATTATTTTTCCACTGCACCACAACTTTATATTCTATACGGTACATTATTTCTGTTAAGTGACAAGACTTTTGTCAAAGAAAAGTCAGACCTTACTGTCTTAATTAAATAATTGAAAATCAAGTCATAATCATATTTTATTTAGGTAAAATATGTGTAATTTAGAGGCTTTTGTCTTTCATAAGTCACTTCTGATACCAAATAGAAGTCAAGTTATTATTTGTTTCTAAAACTTGTATAGACGACAAGAATTTTGTCAGTTAGTGTATATATTTATGCAATCTGTACGGTTTTTGGAGCTGAAACTTTACAGTCTGGGGACACCAGAGACTTATATTATGTGATGTCAAAAGAGGCATCATACAGTATAGCTCCTTCCAATCTATAAATGTGTTTTAGTTTCAGGAAAATATCCATTGGTAAGAAAACACAATTTCTCCTTTTCTGCATGTAGCTGAGGACAAAGCATGTCAGAGTAATTTACCGTCACTCAAGAGAAGAAGTCAAGTTTCCATGAGTTATCCCCAGCAGCACCAAGCTCTTGAGTCTTGCATCCATTGTACTTCATATATCAAACTACATCTCAAAGAGAAAACATAATGGCTGCTACTGACAAATCTGTCATGTCTGTCATTATGTTCACCAAATGTCGGAACTGCCACCACCAGCAGAGCAATTGTTTGTTTAGGGAGAATAATGTTTTGGGAGCAGTTTTGGGAGATTGTTTGGGGAGTATGAAGAGGGAAGGCTCAAGAGCTGATTTGATTCTTTTAAGCTTAGCTTTAGGTTTTACTCATAATAATGTTTTTTTTTCTTTTCTTTTATGGTACAATCAAAAATGTAAAAATTTCAAAAACATAAAATAGCGGTCTTTAAATGTAAAATAAAAATAAATCATAGAGCTGTTTATTTGTAAACCAGACAACACTTTTGGACTTTATGATTTTCATTCATTTAGAACCAGTTTATGAAACATGTTTGTTTGTGATTCTGAAAAAATAATGCACTGTATGATTTTGTTTCATAAGAACCTATCATAAAATCTACGCAATTTGGCGCCAGATGCAATGCAAGTGATTTTTGCAGATTTCAGGCTGACAGTTATTATTTTCACAGCCCAGGCACACTGGAAATATACACCCCAGTCTACATTGTTACGAAACGTAATTTACAAGGATCCTGTTCAGGGCTTAATTTTACCAATCCCCCTTCTCAACCGCCCTCCTTCCCTGTCCGCTGTTCACTTTCACTTTCTTCCTCAACTCTCCAACCCTCTTAACTTTCGTCCATGACACCCCCGCCCCGCCCACTTTAATGCACGACACCTCTCCATCCTCGGGTAACATGCCGGATCCATTACTACAATCTCTTCCGGGAACTCGCAATTGACTCTATGCACAATCTCTTCCGTGTTTACGGTTAGCCCGCAAGTCAACTTCCGGTGCAGCACAGCAATCACTTTAAGCGGATGGTGCAGGTGAGGATGATAGATTACACTCGCTGTTTCTAAGAGTTTACTCTGATTATAGTTAAGGACATTAAATAAATCATGAGACAGAGAGCTGTCACACCAAGCAGCAAAGAAGAGAAAATGTTCAAATTTTACATTTCGAGTTATATTCATCTCTTCAAGGGTGAGTATTATCATGCTATATATACGAATAGCAATTAAACACTAGCTGTGTTCATTTCTCACAGTTCATATCAATTTGTGTTATATTTTAATTACCTGTATCATATATCTATCTATCTTTCTATTTATATACATGTACATTGTGTCCTTTATATCCAAACCTATGAACTAGTATGAGTTATTAACTGTAGGTTATAGTTTCCAGGTTTCCTGTAAGAATGGAGTGACAGGAGAGATCAGCAAGACGTGTTTCCGGACCATGATGAAGTCAGAGAAGCTGCATAGTTTAAGTGGGAGGTTATTTATTCTCAGAATGACATGATGATCCAGCTCATTTACAAAGACATCAAAATGTTTCAGAAGAAGCTGACCACTCCTTTCTTTTCATCTTTCTTTTTTTTTACTTTTACCTGTCAAAATGACTACAGATTTGAACAAACACAGTCACACAACTTATTTAACAATTGTTTAATGTTGTATTTTTACACATCGCTGTAAGGGAAATGATTAACATTTTGTCAAATTATTTATACTGCAGTGAAAATGTCTAAAGTTATGTTTTAACATTTCTGCAGTGCAAATGTCTAGTTACTTATATTTACATATTTCAGGGTTTTTCCTTGTTGAAAAGAAGTTGGAGGTTGTATCCCATTCATTACATTTTTGTGACTTGAAACAAATGCAATTTGCATTATTCTTGTAATCTTATATTAAAAACATCATATTTTTTTAAAGGCTAACATTAAATGTAATTAAATACAACCAGTGCTTGAGCATCACTTGAAGTCTTATGGTAGTTGTCTGCCTGATTTTTTGTCAAAAGACAGAGGTGGTACATCTGATGGAGGTAAACATTGCATAATTCTTTATGCACAAAAAAACCCCCTGCTTATTTACACCTGCAGTGCAAGTATCTAAAGTTATTTATATTGTTCTGTAATGTATGTTTAAATGATTGTTGAAAATGAATGTTTATTAAATTGACAACTTTATGTTCCTGCAGTGCAGGCAACGACATACATTATGTACAGTGTGTGTTTATATATATTTTTTTTACATTAATAAATTTAGGTTCATCATCTACTCTTTAATCTTTAGCTCAAGCTTTTACTAATGGGCAGAAGGCAAGCCATTGTATAAATCTGGTTGATGCTCGCTGTAATAGAAAGAGATGATGACTGTCCAGCTTGTGTTGCTTCATGCTGCAGATGAGACACTGTGTGTGCACCCTCAGCCGTGTGATGGACGGTGTTTCCCTCACAGTTGCTCTTTCTCTGGACACGTTACTCTGGATGTTGTTGGATGCAAGTTGTGAACCTAAATCATATGTAATGCATTTAGATGTATAAATCAGAAAGAAATGTATTAGGTTTTGCATATAAATACTTGTGCTTAACACATTTTGCCTATTACATGACACTAGAATATTTAGAATGTATGTGTATGTATATATATATATATATATATATATATATATATATATATATATATATATATATATATGTGTGTGTGTGTGTGTGTGTGTGTGTATGTGTCTGTGTGTGTATGTATATACAAGTATTTACTATAGTATGGTTAAAAACGTAATATATCATATAAAATACAATTACAACTTGTTACTTCTTTCATCTGGGTTAAATTCTAGTACATATTTTTTTTAATTGTACCTTTAGAGCCGTATAACCACCAAAAGCAGCATCGAAGCAGTCTCCCTTCAGTCACTCCACCTCTTCACGGAGACTGTCAGCTTGATCTGGTGTATTAATCATTCGCCGTGGGTTGTGGAACTGAACAATAATGATGTTCCAGATGCTGGGCATCCACTGGCACATGACCCTCATCAATTTAAGTGTAAATCTCCCTTCTTTTCCACGCTCTGATGCGTTTAGGTTTTGCCGCTATTAGATTTCGCTGTAGAACGCGCTATGCGGAAGTAGAGACACTAGCTAATGTTCTACCGGAAATACGTCAGCAGAGTTCATGCATAGAGTCAATTCACAAATTAAGCACTGATCCTGTTACATTTTGTTGCACATTTCAGATTACAAATTCACTAGAGACCACTGTCTACATTTTTTCTGAAAACCTGAAAAACATTAAAGGAGGTATTTGCTCAGGGTTAACCATGACATGCTTCAGAGGTTTTCCCCACAGTGTCAGCAGACGTCTTCCTGCCAATTAATGAAAATTTCCAGCGAAATTTGGATGAAAAACACAGAAGAAACCATTTTGCAACATAAAAGTATTTTTTATTACAGTCCATATTTTTTTATTTAAAAAAAATCTGTGAAAGTATGTCATAAATCTTATATTTTGATCACCGTCTTCTAGGCTAAATCATGAAACTGTTTTGAAAGATGTATAAAACACACAGTAACTGCTAGCCAGTTTTGAGGAAAACATGACACAGCAGGGTTAGTTGTAACAGGGTGTTACAATTAGGCCACACACTGTCAGACACCAATTAAACTAATACAACATTTTTTTTTTTATTTTGAGTGTAATGTTGAGAACTTTTTAAATATATATATATATATTTTTTTATAGAAAATAGTGTTTTAATAGAAAAAATGTTTTATTGCTAATAATGCAAACAAATGCATTGTATAATAATGGATAAATGGATAATAATGCAAATAGATTCAAATGTGTTTATCCAATGAACAAAATAAATAAATAAGCATACTGTGCTATGTAGAATAAAAAAGAAATGAGCCAGTTACTGAGGAAATATAGTTACTATTTAAAGTAAACTGAATTTAAATTAATTGTGTGAAATCTGCCTTTATAAGCATGTGTTACAACTAACCCCCTGTCTGTTACAACTTGCCCCACAGGTGGGGTAAATAGTAACATTTTTACTCCTGGCACTTTTGACAATACTGCACAGAAACCACAGGTCCGGCGTTTATAATTACAGTGCTGATTTGTAGGAGAGGCTTGTGTGTTGTTGGTAAAAAAAAAACTAATATGGTTTGTCTAACCCCATTACTTTGTTCATTATTTGGCCAAAACCAAAAAGTGTTAATTTGTGCCCCGCTCTCCCCTACTTAGGGTACATATACTGTACATAGGTCTATTTATTCATGAGACTTTGATGGGCTGCCAAAACATCTACAACTCATTAAGGTGGTGTTGAAAATTCAAGTGGCCAAAGACTTTTGCCTAGTTGTGTATATTTATTTTATTATTTAATTTAGTCATATATAAATAAGAAATCACTATCGCTGACAACAGCAGGAAATTCCAGAAAAAAAGTCCAGTACAAATTCTTAAAAAGCTCAACCTGGAGAGGCATATTCGTCTAATTACAGCAGAAAGAAAGATATGGGTATCTCTCTCCAGACTCTGTGTGCTTTAACCGTCGGATTTGACACAGAGGAGCTAGCTTTCAGCCAAAACAGGAAAGGTCTATTTGAACTAGGATCTGTCTGCGAATTAAACAGGAGGAGAATGGAGGACAATGCCTGGCATGCTCTCAAACTCTCAGTGGGGACCCTACACTTGTCGGAGAGAGCTGCCGTCTCCCACTGCACCTTGACGTGGGCTGAAATATTGGTTTTCACATTAGCGGCTAATAAGGAGCAGCAGCACTAGCAATGCACCCTACTTGTGTCTTTCATGTGTCCAATTACAGACAGATCCCCCCAAAATCATATTCACCTCTTCCTGTCTTTAATTACCTCTTCATCACTCCACTTTTTCCCCCGTGTCAGACTGACACACCAGCCCTCATTCACCTTGCCTGAGATGGTGGCTTTAATAAAGAATAACAATGCTTAGAGCAACATCAGCCCATGGATCTGTCTGGAGGTTTTTGGCTTAATGTGCAACGTGCCTTTGTCAAAGGCGCACAAACATTTTAACACAGCGGCAGGAAGATTTCAAGAGACAAAAGATATAGGTGTAGATGAAAGCCCTGATGCTATAGATGTGTACTGTATTTCAAGAGGTCTGACAGCTATGAAAGATGACAGTGCAGGTGATTTATGAATTATGCAGAATTTGTTAGGTTGAGGAAAGTATGTTCGCAAGCAGAGAGAGGAATATCAAGTAGATCCACACCTTTAAATGAACAGAAATGCTCTCCACAGATAAGTTTATGGTGACATGAGAAGCAGGATTGCCTGCAAAATCTAATATCATCCACTCTTTTTCTTTAGGTGTTTATCTAATTAAAGGTTATTTAAAGAGTTTATTTACCACTAAATGAAAATTCTGTCATCATTTACTCCTATGTCAAACCTGAACTTCTTTCATCTTCAGAATATAAATCACTATCATCATATTAAATCAAATCTGTGAAATTTGACTTACACCACTTAAAGTCTCTTCGCCCGAATATCTGATGTTTTGAAATGTTTATAAGCAGTTAAAAAATAATAACAATTCATAAATTAAGCCGTTTATATCATTATTTTGAAGGAACTGAGATACTTTATATGATGAACAGATTTTTACAGCTTATATTTGCATATATTTACAATATTTATCACTTAAGCTCAAACATATTTGCTTGACACTCAAAAAACACTCAGTTTGTTATTGCATGTCACCAGGGCTTTACATTAACACCCGCCAAATGCGGGTAGATTTCAGCTGTGGCGGGTTAGATAATCACTCTCACTGGTTGAAGATCATTTTTAATTTATAGTTATCTTAACAGTAGTGTTCCACAATAAGAAAATAAGAAAAAAATTATTTATTTTTTGTGTGGTCAGAGATAAATTTGGTAAATCCTTAGTGTTGAGCCCTGAAAAGTGGTAAAGTCTAGATCGGATACACGGCCGGCCGGAAGTGCGATATGCACATTAATATAGCGGCATTTTTTATGACACTGTATAACAATAATTAATATTTTTACAGTACTGTGATAGTTGGGTTTAGGGTTGGGGTGCGGGTAGGGTCTAAAAAATACAATTTATTGGGTAATTTAATACATAAGATAAATAATACTCGGTACAACTACTGTTTTTACGCCTCTGTGACATGCAGAATGTGCATGTTGCTCATGCACATTAAGCAAGTTCATACACACCAAAAATTTAAATGAATGAGGAGGCATGTGGACATAACACAATGCCTAAATCAAGTAATTTTAGCATGCCAAAGTCAAATTTATGCATATAAAATATATTTTCCCAACAACAAAATTGTGGCTTGTGAAAATGGCGAGTGGCTAGTAATGTTGGAAAACTACTAGCCACAGTGGCTGGTGATCAAAAAAGTTAATGTCCTGCATGTCACAAGCCCTGCATGTCACATTTGGACAGAAATCGCTCAGATTTTATTATAAATATCTTTATTTGTATTCTGAAGATAAAAAAACATCTTTGTTT
>CAIGQZ010001197.1:6577477-6587777 GCA_903798205.1 Danio tinwini
TATATATATATTTATTTTTTTTTATTTTTTTTTTTCTGAAGAAGAAAAGTATTGAATGATGAATGACAAGCAGATATTTTTGTTCTCTTTTTGTGTCTGTTATCAAATAATACAATAAATGTGACACAAAAACAGCAACAACATATCAGATATGGACACATGTAATGTTCATAACAAAATTATCTGAGGAAAAATTCACTCACTCGTTTTTGTTTCCTATTTCCTGATATTGTGCACCAAATAGTTCTGCACTATATGGGGATAAGTGAAAGAGTGAAAAGGTGAGTGATTTTAGACACAGGCTGTATCAATGGATATAACCAATCCTTAACCAATAGCCAGGCTTTTCATAACCAATCACATTACAGCCTTAATGCCCATTATTCAATTTCTGTCAGGGTTGTGTGAGAAATGAATGAGAAGAAATGAAGGAGAAATGTTGTACGTTGCATCTTACCTGTCACAAGAATGCCATTGACACTAATAAACTTTTTTTTTCCAGTTTGCAAACATTTTGAGTGATGATTCTTAAAATAATAAGCCATTTCCTCACCTAAGCAGCTTATTCAGTGTAGTGAAGCCTCTCACCATTGACATCCATTCAAACACTATGTGCCAGCAAAGCCACTCACATTAATGAACACTGATTTGCTTCAGATTTCAAGTGTTTGTTTCCACAAAACTGTCACTGAGTGAAAATCTGTGCCTGGCATTGGTGTGCTGTATTGAATTTTGATTTGCCTTCATCAATGGATTTCTCAGTTCTCTTCATAGAAACTGAAGCAATCAAATAATTAAAAAAATAAAAAAATCCTCTCTGTCTTGTAAGCAATTAAAAATACGCTTCATGCTCATGGAGTTCATATAAATTGTCAGATTCAATGTCCTCAACACATATACAGATTCTGTGCATCAAAATCGTTACTTGTTTTGGTTGTAAATTGTATAATGCTTCAGCTTAATGTAGCCTAATGTAGAATTGCTAACTGCTAACCTGACAGTAGTTCATTTACTGAAGGATATGAGTAGTATGTAGCTTAACTAGTAAAATAATGTTGGCATGATTTGTGTGGTGTGACAATATTTCCTTCCAAAAACAAGCAAGGTTTAAAGATAAAAATAGTAAGGAGCCAAAATATGTCAGTGACAAGGTCTCATTGAGCTTGAGGAAACTGTCATATGAGTTAACGCCCGCTCACAACAGGGATGGTAACACCACAACTATAATGATAATAGCATCACTTTCCAAAAAATCACTTTTAATAGATTGAAAAAAAGGCTCTTAAATGATAAAAACATTGACAGCTAATCAAAATCCATACTGCTTTAAAAAGCTCAGATATTAAAAATGACACACATCTATACTGCAGCACTTGATATCAACCGAACAATACTGTGTGTTGGTGTAAATGTTATTATAGATAGTTCTTGTTATAATTATATTGGCAACTCTCATTCATTCATTCATTTTCTTTTCAGCTTAGTCTCTTTATTCACATTTAGTCACATACACTACTGACAATTTAGCTTACCCAATTCACCTATAGCACATGTCTTTGGACTTGTGCAGGAAACAAATTTCTCATTACTAAATTAAGTATTGCATTATTTACAAACCAGCTACTTAGGAATCAATTGCAGTGTTATAAGCAATCAGAATGAGTAAATAAATTATTAATAAACTATTTAAATGAACATTTATACATCTTGTATTTCAGGCATTCAGTCATTCATTCATTTTCTTTTGGCTTAGTCCCTTTATTAATCTGGGGTCGCCACAGCGGAATGAACTGTTAACTTATCCAGCATATATTTTACGCAGTGGATGTCTTTCCAGCTGCAACCCATCACTGGGAAACATCCATAAACACTCCTTAACACTCATACACTACAGACAATTTTAGTTTACCCAATTCACCTATACTGCATGTTTTTGGACTTGTGGGGGAAACCCGAGCACCCGGAGAAAACCCACACGAACACGGGAGAACATGCAAACTCCACACAGAAATGCCAACTGACCCAGCTGAGGCTCAAACCAGCGACCTTCTTGCTGTGAGGCAACAACGCTACCCACTGAGCCACAGCATCGCCGTTTTTCAGGCATATACTGTACAGTAGTAAGTTATTCAGTATGTTAGTAAATGCTTTATTAACACAACTTTATGCAGTTTTGTGACCTAATCTAACATGAGGATTATTTATGCTTTGTGAATCCTCTATAAATAATAATTTGTCACATTGATTCAACATTTGTTGTTTTAGAGTGAAGGTGAATGGTTAACAAAAGAATAAGCTATACCTGTAGCTCAAAGGCTTCCTAATTGCTAACCAGCTTATTGCATGTCTCCACTGATATTCAACAGTAGTGATGAACTCCAACTCGTTCTAGTTAAAGGGTCTCCTTGTCATCACCCTGATCTTTAGCTTCCAACACAGATTCTCAACTGGATTTAAGTCAGGACTCTGGCTGGGCCACTGCAAAACATTATTATTATTATTTTACTTTTGCTATGCGTTTTTGGGTCTTGCTGATATGTCCACTGATGTCCAATGCCAAGTTTCTTTGCAGACTGATTAATGTTGTTGATGATAATTTGTATGTACTTCTCCTGTTTTCTGTTCTAGTGCCATTTACTGTGATTGCGTTCCCTGGTCCACTGGCTAAAAAAAACATCCCCTAAAACCTCAAGTTCCCACCACAGTGTTTGACGGAGGAGATGGTGTTCTTAGGGTTGAAGGCTTCTCCTTTTTTATGCCAAATAAAGGCTACATCACTGTAGCCAAACAATTTAATTTTTGTTTGATCTGACTATGAAACCAGAAGACTTCTTTGTCCAGGTGAGCATTTCCACCACCTTGGTGGTGATCCTTGGATTCTTATTTACCTCTCTCACCATCCTACTGACCAGCACAGGTGTCACTTTTGGCTTCCGAGATTTTTCACTGTGCGGAACGTCTTGTATTTTTTTTTATAATTCTTTGCACTGTAGCAGGGGCAGACTGGGATGGTATTTTTCTCCTGGAAAAATATTAAACCTTAGGCCACCTGAGCAATCAGTAATTGAAGAATCGGAGGGGGTAGAGTGATAGAGTACGATCGGTAAGTAAAGAGCAGGGGGAGGTGACCTCTATGGTCAGTTCGTCCCTGCACTGTAGCCACTAGAACTTCAGAACATTTAGATATGGTCTCATAGCCCTTTCCTGGCTTGTTAGCAGTGAAAATGTGCCTTTGTCTTAGCTATGACTGTCCACAAACCAACAGCAGATAGCTTCTGTTTTTCACATCTCAACAGAAAAAGAAAATCATATGGTTTAGAACCCTTTAATGGTGTATATGGGGACTATTTGTTTTATTTATTCTTTTTTTTTTAATAAACTTTATTTTTATATATATATATTATGGTTTACAATAAAGTTTCATCAGTCAATGTATTTACTAACATGAACTAATTATGAACATTACTTGTACAGCACTTAACATAGTTAAAATATTTACTAATGCATTATTAACATCCGTTCATGCTTGTTAACATTAGTTATTGAACAGTGAGTTAACATGCACTAACAAAGAACAACTGTATTTCCATTAACTGACGCTAGCTAACGTGGAAAGGGAATAAATGTATCATTCATTGTTTGTTCATGCTAGTAAATGCATTAACTATTATTACCTAATACAACCTCATTGTAAAGTGTGTGTGTTTTTTGTTTTTATTTATTAGAAAAATGAATAAGAAAAGTGCCCTTTTTCATCTTGAGCCCCTGCCTCTCATAATGTCTCTGTATGTCCCTGTTTTGCACAATAAAGTAAGTCATACATATGTGCAACAGCAGAAAGAGTGAGTAAAGATGACAGAGACTTCAAAATGGGAGATTTTTAAACAGAACAAAAACAAAATAAAAGAGTATTGAACCGATGAAGTGACATGGTTTTAATTTTGTATTAACTTCTTCCAGGAAGAGGTAAACAGCCTGGCATTAAAATGCATTATATTGATCTATGGAAGCAAGGACTCTTCAGAAAATGACTTTCCGCTCCTTTTCACCTGTCTGCTAATTATTGTAAACAAGATTTGCTTCTGATTAAGAAAAACAATCGTTGTAAAAACACATTGACATCCTGCTAAGCACTTAAAGTTACAGACAGCCTGGGTCAACCTTCTGTCCTGATTCGGTTTTTGGGAATAAAACATGAACTAAGATGCTTCTCTTTAGTTTCTTTTACAATGTACTGACCATGACATGCTGTCTAAATGAGGTTAGGAGTTGTCTTTACCAAGGTAAACTGAAAAAAAAGTAATCTATTGGTATTCTATTGAGTTTAAGGAGGATGGGATTTCACTTCAGAGAATCATCACGTAGAAAGTTGATTCTAGGTCGAAGCTAAAAGAACAGGCACTACAATGCACATGCCCTGCACGTCCTTAGAAGTGTTTGTCAAATTATGCAGAAGAAAAAAAATCCATCCTTTTTTATGGTGACACAATTGCTTTATGTAAAGTCGAAGGTTATCCAACAACCCTGTCTTGTTCTGGTGAAAATATCATGTCTTTCAATCACCCTATCGGCTGTACGCTGTGATGAAGGATTGACCTTTTCCTGTTCTTTACCTTCGTTTTGCTCAGGTTTCTGTGGAAATGAAGCTGATGGTGTGATTAAGACAAGCACAAGCTCAGAATGAAAGATCCGGGAAATGGAAATTGACACAGCAGCCAGAAAAGAAGATGCTCTTATTTGGTCAGAGAACAGAGCAGACAGGAGAGACCTTAAAGAGATAGTTCACCTAAAACTGAAGTCTGTCATCATTTAGTCTCCCTTCACATGTTGCAATCCTGTTAGAGTTTCTTTCTTCTACTGAACACTTTTTTTGAGAATGTTAGAAACTAGTAGCCTTCAACTTCCATGGTATTTTTTTTCATGTTGTATTGATGTCAGTGGATGCAATGTGTGTGAAAAAGTAAAAAACAAAAGTTTGGGACTGCTTGAAAGTTAGTAAATAGTGAGTAAATGTCATTTTAGGTTGAATTCATAAACTCCTGTTATTAGCTACACACACTGGTGGCCATTCAGTTAAATGCAGCCAGCATCTACAGTACTTTGTGTACCAAATCTCTTATAAATTGTACAGTGAGTCTCTGTGACCTTATAAAAACACTGGAGATTCTTCAAGTTTGTGGAAAAACTAAAGTACATCTTCTGAGATTTTAACCTCAGACAAAGGCTTATTGTGAAAACGTACCCTTGTATACATTTCTGGAGAGTGTGAATTATGTCGCCAGAGCTATGTTTGGCTGCATTTCGTCATTAGCCCCTTTTACACAGTGATACCGGTAAATATCCGGAAAATTACCGCAATGACTTTACAGTATATTTAAAACAGCGCTATTCACACAGGCAAGAATGTTCTGGAACTTTTCCCGAAAAGCCCATTCACACATCCATTCCATAATATCATTAACCAGAAATAACCTCTTAACGGCTGCGTTTGTATTTGTAAACATATAAGGGTACTGGCTTTTGTTGATGATTGTAGTACATAATATGTGTGTGCTGGTGTGTACCAGCTGCTTCACTCTGCATACGCGTCAAGCAACTGAAGCAGAGCTTGAAGGTAAACAAACAGCGGTTTATCATAAGCATTTTATCGATACTTTTTTGCACAGTTGGCATTAAGAAGGAACATAGAAACGTTATCTGACTAACATCTAGCAGCTAAACGTGTCTGGAAACATATTCAAAGGCTTTTATTTTCATAAACAGCACAGATGTGAATGCGTCTGAATGTTCTAATTGGTTGGAGTAGATGTCTGATGTCAGCGTATTCTAATCGTGAACGCGCTCTTTCCGGCCATTTTTACCAGAAATGTTATAACTTAGCTTTCTGGAAAATTGCCGGAATGATTTTACTGGTATTTTCAAAAAGGGCCTGGTTTACACATGATCCCTTTCCGGAAAATTGCTGGTAATTTTCCAGAAAGGTCTATATGTGTGAAAGGCATACCTGCCAACAGTCCCGTTTTTCCAGAGAGTTCCCCGTATTTCACACCCACCTCCCGGTTTGTCATTTCTCCCGGAAAACTCACGGAATTTCAACCCCTTCCCCCGGTCCTCAGGTGATTGGTACAATCTGTAACACCCCATTCACACGGAGCTTCAGCGTCAACGCTTGACAAAGGGTGTGTCTGAAGTTGGGGCTGACGCGTCAGCCAATGAAATTAGTCAGCAATCGGCTACTGTCTGAGCTGGTGTATTTGTATACAGTGATCTGATTGGCTGACGCTTCTATCGGCACTTGAAAAGCTAAGAAAGTCCCAACTTCTGCAGCGATCAACACCACTAAAGCGGCGCTGACGGATCCACAATACAGTTCAGCAACGTGAATGAGAAGCGTCGAAGCTGACGCCCCTACCCTGTAAATGAGGTGTAACACCCCCGGATCGCCGACAGACCAAGCACCCCCCGGTTGCTCTGCTTACCCCCCCTTCTGGATTTTCAATGACAAATGTTGGCAGGTATGGTGAAAGGGGCTATTAAAATGAATGCTAGGGGGCAGTATGATGCCACTGATGGCTTCTCTGTTTATTTTTGTGCTACCAGCTAACCGCTTACCTCCATGTGGATGGCTTTTCTGCTGTTACCAGTTTGCCCAGTGGCTCGACGCATACGTCAGCATACTGTAGAGAGGAGTTGACCACGACAACAGGGTTTGAGTCTGCCAAAGAATGGTTCCAAAAAGCAGGTAAAACAGTAACAAAGGTAAAAAAAAATGATTAAATAAATAAGTAAATAGCAGGATGAGAATGTGGTAAGATCTGAAATTGTGGTAAAAAGTAAGCTGCGGCGAGGGCTGTTCTTTTTATGGCAACACATTAGTTTTATAACATGACAGACTGCAGCCCTGATAATTTAAACATATATATATTTTAGATTTTATAACAATGAAAGACCAAATGAACGCAAAGTGAGATACAAAGTTTAATGATTTTTTCTTCATGTTGAAAGTATGAATAAATGTAGTGACTTTTATGTACGTTTTTTAACGTTTTATAAAAAAAGTCGGTAAAGGCACATTTTCCCAACATACCTGAATAGGTGTTTTTGCACAAACACCAGGCACTGCCGGATCTTATACTGTTTTATCGAGCTGAATACAAAAAAAAAAAACTGCATTCAGATACTCTCCCACAATGCTAGCATGAAAAAAAAAGCCCAGAACATTTTCTAATTAAAGTGCCAAGGACCTACTTGCACCTGCAAATGATTAAAATGAAACAGCCATAGTCTGCCTAATTTGCACAGTCACAGATGTATTAAGATCATCTCTACGGACATCTGCATATTCATAACACGCCGTGACTCGAGGGAAATGATAATGTTCTGTAAATGCAGACATTGCAGAATTTGCACAATTAACAAACGTGTGTGTAGAATCAAGGTTCAGTAATATCAGAGACAAGGCTGGGAAACTACCCCTGTGAGCTGTGTGCTGAGATTATTTATAGACATCATGAAAGACTGGGCACTTGGGAAGGGTCATACACTTATTTTCATTTTGATCCAGTACAAAGCATCGTCAAGGCCAGTATTGATAGCAGTATGATCCTTCTACTGGAGTTTTTCACAATTGCTTACTAAACCACATACTCCAAACCAAATTTTTAACGGCCTAAACCATTTTTTTACTTACACTTCCTGCAAAAACTTGAGCAAGTTTTGCAAATTTTATGCACTCTTTATACAAAACTTTAAACATGCCAAACACAATTTTTGCAGCAAAACAAGCAGCAAAAGTTCAACACAACTGCCATTATTTACACACAATGACTCCAAACTGTTTACACTTGTGTTATAAAGATGTAATCAAATGAACTGTCCAAAAATATCAGCCTGTTCTGTACTAACTGTGCAAAATATAAGCCAAAAAATGCATTATGTTGACTGACTGGGCTGTTTGTATAATCTGAAGCCCTTATCTTATTTTGGGTGCAGGACAAACGTTTTTGAGAAGATTGATTTTGCCAGAGTTTTGAGAATATAGTTACAGTATATAGACTTAATATAAGACTAAACTGGTTTTGATAGATGTGACAAAACAAGACAAACTCACAAAACAAGAACAACAGCTAAACTACTAAAGATGATCAAAAAAAAAACAACAGCTCTTTTTTGATAGAATTTAAAAAGTTCAAGTCACCCTGGAGTACTTTTTTTGAGATTTTAACAGATTTGTGTGTGTTGAGCATCACTTAAGACAACATTACCACCCGTCAGGTTTAATTGTGGGGAAAACTGGATAATGTTGAGCTTTAGTCAGCTAATTTCATCTTTCAGGTTTAAAATAATTTTTGGGGTGAGATCAAAATCAATGACTTAGAGCTAATCTCCTAGTGGAGTGATGACGCCTCCGTTTCTCATTATTATTCATAGCAGAGTTTTCTTATCCTATGAGAAAACTCTGCTTTTTAATTATTCATGAGATCACATGCTTTCCGAAGGCAAGGCAGACCTGCCAAGCTGTGAGACCCAATAAATGGGTGAGACGGGTCGTATGTGTTTTTTCCATGATCTATGGGGTTTGTTGCATGTTTTTCCGTGCCATTCTGTCAGGACCGATACAGCAAAGCCATTGGTTTTCAGCAAACATTTTTGTTGAGAAAGCTGTACGAAATTGAAGAATGGCAGACTTTGTCTTTTATCAGTTGAGTTTGTTCTATATCCATTCACCTATGTTTTAAATACTCCAGATTACAGACAGAGCTAATGTTTGGAATAAACATGGCAAGAGACCTGCTGCACTGCTATTCACTGTGTCTACACTCACCCCCTGGGGTTCAGAAGGAGAGAAGTCCTCCTCATTTATAGTGTTTATATAAACATGATTAACTTTATAATGATATAACAAATTGTGGTTATGTGTATATGAAATTAGGAATAACAAATGTAGAAACTTCCAACTCCTTCAGCGAGCAACGGCACTTAAGCGGTGACAGCGCTACCAGAATGCAGTTTGGCAATGCTTGACGTCACCCATTCAAAGTGAATGGGAAGAGTTGACACTGGCGCCCCGTGTGAATGGGTCGTTATGGTTTTAACACTAGAACCGCCATGGGGTAAATTTTACCCGTGGGTAAATTTCAAATGTACATACCAGGTTTTTAATAAAACATTCAAGTCTCCCAGTCATTGACTTTTACTAAAATTGTACGATTTACAATCCCCTAGTGTTGAAAACTGTTTAGCTAAAACCAGATAAAAAAAAACGGGCATTTATACCTATAAGAGCCAGCGCGTGTCAAATTTACCCACTATACAGTATAATGGCTGTATTTTTCTGTCATTTTCATTTTTAAAACATTGCACATAAATAGACAATGTCTTTCACTCACTGGATAAGCCATTATCAGTCTCAATCATAATCACAATGAATAAAATAAGGCAATTCATAGGTGCTGAAGAGGTAATACAAGCGCTAAATAGTGAGATAAGTGCTTAGCTGATGACTTCTCAAACAGTGATCCAGAGCCTATAGTGTAGGGTTAGCATCTGTCCACTTTGCGTGGCATCCACAGTTTCATTGGTTTGTTGTTGTTTTTTTCATTCATGACGGAAATGGTCCGTCGTGATGTGCCACTGGACAGTGCAGATCAGCCAAGGAGAATGATGTGCATGGTGAAGGCACAATGCAAACAGAATAAAATGTTTGCATAAAAAATGTCTGAATTGTCGTAATGTTAAAAAAGATACTAGAACTAGGAGTCTGTAAGTAGACACACAACACACATTCATATTTAGATGACATAGCCTGACCATGAATGTTCAAACTTTGGAATAACTATTTATTATTATTATTTATTTATTTGTTCGATTTTAATTGCATTTTTTGCCATTTTTTTGTCGTTTATCGGTTGCTACCGTGTGGCTTTTTATTCTAGTCTGCCATTTCCAGAAAAGAAAAATAATAAAATATCTACGATGCAACGAATAAAACCATTATTTGATTACCTGAAGTTTCTTGGTGTTGTTCTCTTATTCAAATTATAAATGATAGAATTAAGCAAATTCATAAATAATAAGTTAACTGCCCTTGAATTTGTTATCGCATCATACATGTACTGTGGCAAACTATAGGCTATTGCTCAATGTCTATAGGCTATTGTAGTAATTTAAAAAACATAGTTATATAAAACTATTGATTCTTGACATTAAACTATAACATTAGCCCACCCAATATATACATTTACTTCCTTTTAATATATATATATATATATATATATATATATATATATATATATATATA
>CAIGQZ010001197.1:6591927-6602371 GCA_903798205.1 Danio tinwini
ATTATTTTTTTTAATATATATATATATTTTTGAAAGACATCAAGACTTTTATTTGCTAAAACATTACAGTAGACACAGTAATATTGTAAAATCTAGCAATTTTGGACTTTGGTGATACATTATAAATATGACAGGCTGACTTGGTGCTCAATTACTTCAAATTTGTGTTACTTATTAAACATGTCTTTTTTATTATGATCAGTGTTTAAATCTGTTTTGCTAATTTATATTCTATTTCTCAAGATTTATTGTTTTGTTGTTGTTGTTGTTGTTATTATTATTATTAGGGAAACATCTTTACTGTCACTTTTGATCAATAGTACATAGTTTTTGAATAAAGTATTATTTATATAGTATTGTTTTCTTTTACTTTTTTATAATTCTAACCTAACCCAAACATTTGATTATTAGTTATTACAGTTTCCACAAAATTAATAAGCTGCAAAAACAATTTTCAGCAATTATAATACAACACAGGCAGCTCAGTGGTGCAGTGGGTAGCGCTGTCACCTCACAGCAAGAAGCTCGCTGGTTCGACCCTCAGCTGGGTCACTTGGCATTCCTGTGTGGAGTTTGCATGTTCTCCCCGTGTTCACTTTGGTTTGCTCAGGGTGCTCCGTTTTCCCCCACAGTCCAAAGACATGCGCTATAGGTGAATTGGGTAAGCTAAATTGTCCATAGTGCATGTGTGTGAAAGAGAGTGTATGGGTGTTTCCCAGTGATGGGTTGCAGCTGAAAGGGCATTCGCTGCACAAAACATATCCTGGATAAGTTGGTGGTTCATTCCGCTGTGGCGACCCCTGAAATAGACTAAGCCAAAAAGAAAATGAATGAATGATTGAATAATACAAAACAATAATGAAAAACAAATAATTACATCAAAAAATTACATTCAAATGATTTCTGAGTGTTTTCTGATTAAGCTAGACTGAAGACTGGTTAAATTATCCTGGTAATGCAGATTGTCATCACATTTTACAGTTGCTACATTATTATGGTGCATTACTCATCAAATAAATGCAGCCTTGGTGAGCATACAGTCTTCTTTCAAATACAAATAAGTACTGTTGACTCTTATTGTATAAAAATTATTCATCAGGGTTCGCCACATGCAGTGGAATAAAACACCAATTTATTCAGCATATGTTTTACACAGCTGATGCCCTTTTTAGCTGCAACCCAGTACTGGGAAACATAAATACACACTCATTCACACACATACACTATGGCCAATTTTATTTAATTAACCTATACCACATGTCTTTGGACTGTGAGGGGAAACCGGAACACCTGGAGGAAACCCACGCGAACACAGGGAGAACATGCAAACTCCATACAGGAATGCCAACTGACCCAGCCTGGGACTTAAACCAGCGACTTTCTTGCTGTGAGGTGACAGTGCTAACCACTGAGCCACCGTGTCATATATATGTTTTTTTTTATAACTCTTATCAATAAATGTTACCTTATTACATAATTAAATGATTGTTTAGAGCTCAGAATGAGAGCAAAAGAATGAGATTTAGTGAGTGAGACACAGATAAAATTGCCAACTCACAGCAAAAGTCAAAAAAGCTATTGTGAAGTTTTAAGTGTTCTCTTTTATGATCTCTGAGGGAGCTGTCCTTGTTTTCCCTCAACAAGCATTACTGACTCCTCCAGCAGGTCGACAGGCTTCAGAGCTACAGCCATAACCACTGCAGCGGAGAGTGTTTGCTTTATTATCACACACACCTTTATGAGTCTTCAATAGACTTCAACATCCACCTTTTTCCACACCTTTTAAATGATGGGTGGCACTTTCGATTTGGTTGAACTTCGATTCAAAACAAATGCAAAAAATGCCTTTAAATAATAGGGCTTGCATTACATGGTAAAAAAAATGCTGGGATCCACACAATGGATTTGTGTTTGGACAATATGAGGGAATTAAGTTAACTTATTAGCTTTTGCAAATGTAAGTGTATTGAACATAAAACAAGCTGCCTCGAAAATTTCAAGTACAGTATTGTGTTGTTTCGGCTCATGTACTGTTAAAGGTCACCTAGGTTACCCCTTTTTTCCAGATTTGATATAAGTCTTTTGTGACTCCAGAATGTGTCTGTAAAGTTTCAGCTCAAAACACCCATGAGATTTTTTATTATACCTTTCATAAGTTTCTATGTTGTAGCTCTTAGCATCAGGTAGCGGTTTTTGTGTACTGCACCTTTAAGGCTAGTCCTTCTTGCCCACTATTTCCACGTGCCTGTCAGCGTGCCTTAATCTCCTCCCTCGTCTGCGTTAGACAACAGACAGACACAAAGGAATAAGATCTCAAGTAATGTTTGTGAGAAACACTACAGTAATGCCAAGTTCAAACTACATGATTTTAGCCCTGATTTTGACTCGCCGACAGGTTTTGAGAAATCGCAGACAAATGCCTGAAATCACAGGCAAATCGATGCTCGTGCACGTGAGTGACACACAGTATGAACTATCAAAGACGTGATATGAGAGATTCGCCGATGAGTCGCCGATGCCCGTGGGATATTTAGCATGCTAAATATCTGAAGCTGTCGGCGTTGCAAATCATGCCGTGTAAATGGGTTCTGACTGAAAATAACATCCGCGATCACCTACAGCCAATGAGAAAGCAGCATTTACAGGCTGGGGGAGAAGCTAAAAGCGCTTATTTTCAGTTGATTTGGACTCAAGAAATGGAGGAAAAACAAGTGTAAAATTGGCACGAGCACTTTCTGTTTGACGTGTCATCTGATCAATATCACAATCAGGTCGAAAAGTAAAAAAAAAAGTTGAGGAGAGATTGTTAATTTTCTTCAAAAGCCAGGTGAGCAACACAAGTTTCTAAAGCTAAAGTCTTCTTTTTACATTATGTAGTTAATAACGAAAGATATATTACGTGATATATATTTCGTGACCTTGCGTTGTTTCCATGTCACTTCTCTCGTTTGTTTGGCTGTGAGACATAGTTTGGACAAAGTTGTCTGTGATTCTTCCTATTTTAAAGTCATGCAGTATGAACTCTCCTGTCGTCGATCAATCCTAGTGTAAACACAGCGCCAACAGAACGCTAGCCCAGATAGTCATGCAGTGTGAAAACATCCGTGACATGATTTGATGCATTTGTTGTTGCAACGATGAGTCACACACAATGTCATTACAAAGTTCACGCACATACAGATATACACACACACACAGCGTGCACGTTTAGCTTTGCATTTTTTTTTTCACGAAAATGTGTCAGGATAGAGATTAATATTCACTGCTGTATGAATATCCGTTATGTTAATGAAGTAAATGGCTGTAATTCATTACACACATGCACTGTTTTAAAACATTTTAAACTTGTAAAACTCACTCTTGATCACATTTGATGATGATTGATGATCCTAGCAAACTGAACAGACATTTTATCCCTGGTTGCTTTGCGCACGTCCTGTCTTGTTGATATGATTATACACATTACTACGGGGTGTGTTTATATCACCCCAATATGATGGTCTATACCCTATACCTACACATATGTCTGTTCAAACAGCTTGAAAAGTAGATTTTTTCACCATAGGTGTGTCACGTTTGTTGGTCTTTCTGTTTTTCTTGCATGTGTGTGTGTGTGTGTGGGAAGTGAGTGTGTCTTGTTTGGGTTCTTCACCGCGCGGTGTGTGTGTGTGTATGTGTGTTTACATTTATCAGCTGGGTGGTCACGTGTTTTGTTACTACTCTCTACGCACAGGTGTTTGTTATCAGTCACAGCTGTTGCGCGTTCCGCGCGCTATATATGTTTAGTGTTTTGTAGTTAGCATTATCAGTCTGTTGTTGTTCACTCCTGTGTCTGCTTCTGTTAGACTCTCTCGCTCGCTTTGGTAGAGGTTCTCCGACATAGCCTGTTTCATTTGGACCTTATGCACGTCTCCGTCTCTTTGATGTTGTTACTACTTCCTGCTCTGGAGACAACATTATCTGTGAGAGACTTCACCCCAAATCTGCTTCTCTAATGAACTTTATCATGGGTAAACTCGACGATCTCCTTGAGAGCTGCTCCATAGCGCTACCTTTCCCTTCCCTCGATATCTGGTGAGATATCCATGAGAGACTGCTATACGACATTGATTTACGGATAAACCTTCACCACTGTTTTGGCTTGTCGTATTCTGGTGGTAGCATCTTTGCCCTACACTGTATCTGGTGAGATCAATACCAGTTGTGACTCTTCAAATAAATCATCTTGTTTTCACTTGCATTTGGGTCTCCTGTGTATATCTTTGTGACAAAGTGCCCTTTAATGTTATATTTTAATGCATTTCATTCTTTCAGAATATTTGTAGACTCAAAAAATTATGTTTGTTTGTTCAAATGTCAATTTTTGAGTTTACAAATATTCTGAAAAAATAAAATGCATTAAAATATAATATATACACACTAAAGCAAACAAATATAATTTTATTTATATATGATTATTTGACTAATTAAAATATGAAAAAATTAAAATATTTAGCAAAACTCTAAATGTCAACGTTGTAAATGTTCTAAAAGTTATCGTGTCAATAAATGAACAAATGAATGAAAGACTAATCTGTTACCAAAAGAATATTACTGTTTTATTCTCTTTTTCATCAATTGTAAATAAACAGCAATACAATTCTGAAAAAAAAATCTGAATCAGAAATAATCACTGTTGTTACCAATATTTACACTGTTACTTTTAATCAATTGAATGTATTCTTGTTGAATTAAATTGTTGAAATCTATTTCAATGTAAATTAAGCCCAAAGCTGAAGAAAAGCTGTAGACAGTACAATATGTAAATGTATGCTTTGTTAAGCCCCGCCCCTCCTCTTGCAGATTAAAGAGATGCAGTCACCCTTTTCTTTCAAAAAGAATGCATGTGGCATTACCATTGAATTGCTTTTAAAGAGAAATGATCTGTCAGCGCGCGGTGGAAGTTTATGATATAAGGTTTATCTAGAATAGATTCATCCCAGGCGCCCAGATGTCTCAGTTTTCCAAAGAAGTGGAAGTGTGGATGGAGTCACGCTGGGAAGGAGTGGATCAGTGAGATGCTGTGAGATGAGGATTGATGTCTTTGAAAAGTGGTGGTTTGGGAAAAAGCAGATAAAACATGGAGACAAAGTTGAATAAATTGAGTAGCTCAAAAAAAAAAAAAAAACACAAAACCTGTGCTTTGGATATCTGTCATAACGTGATGAACTGCATATGTATACAGTGAGGTGGTAACACTTTACAATAAGGTTCTCAATAACACACACACACACACACACACACACACACACACACACATTTAGCTGTTTTTGCCTAAATGAATCCCTATTATAAGTGGACATAGATATTTTTTTTTATTTAGATTAATCTTGGAATTAATCTAGATTAAAATTTGAATTCTGCCAAAGGCATTCAGAATATGTGTGCTACCCAAATAATGACTAAAAGTAAGTCTTTGAGAAGGGGTTTCTCAAGCCAGGTGGCGCATCAGACCAGGGGCTTATCTCCTGTTTCCAAAATGCATCACAAACTGCTTGAGAAATTATTCTACTATTATAATTGGTGATGAAAATAAATTATGTTCAATAAGATGTACTTGTGTTTGCTAACTGCTTATTCAGTTAAACATGAATTTTGAACTGTAGGTCTACATAAGCTTACAGCGTTTTTTTTTTTTTATTAACTTAATCCAACTAAAGTCATAACTGATCTAAACAGAAATGGAATTAAGACGTGAAGTATGCATATATTAGTCATGATTGAAGTAAACACTGCAATTAAGCTATTACCGTCATGTAGGACTTTTCGCCATATTTTCTCGACAAGATCCACACATGCGGCTGTCAGTAAAGGACCGCAAACACACACACACATCGCAAAATGCGGAAGTTTTTTTCTTTCTATTTGGCATGCTTTATTAAATTCCATAACACTCTCACCAGTCCTTACTCCTTATTTGCATCTAATACCCCAGTTTGTCACGGGGGCATGAATGAAATGTTCATGAGTGAATGTGAAACTGCCGAACTGCAGTTAAACTCACCCAAAATGACAGGAAATTCTTACATGAAAGCACTTCACATAAACACCTTAATTATATTATTGTCTATTAAGGCAAATAACTAGATTACAGATGTCCATGTAAGCATAGTCAGTAGTGTCTTAGAAGTAAGCGAAAGATCCAGAAGGGCATCCTGCTGATTTGATTCAGACAGGCACTTTTTGTCAGACGGCGTCTGACTTTTTGTCAGAACTTTTTTGTTCACATGGGGCGTCAGCTTCAACGCTTCCCATTCACTTTGAATGGGTGACGTCAGGCGTTGCCGAACTGCATTGTGAATCCATTGGCGCCGCTTCAGTGGTGTTGCTCGCTGCAAAAGTTGGGACTTGCTCAACTTTTCAAGCGCCGACGGAAGCATCAGCCAATAAGATCGTTGTATGCAAATGCACCAGCTCAGACAGTGGCCTATTGCTGACTAATTTCATTGGCTGACGCTGCTATGACGATCGCGTCAGCCTCAGCTTCAGACACGCCCTCTGTCAAGCGTTGACGCTGAAGCTCGGTGTGAATGGGTTGTTACCTCCAGGCCTTCTTGCTGTTACCGCTGTTTTTTGCCAAAAAAAATAAAACAATAATAGTAATGAAATGTAATAAACAAGTAAATAACAGAGGGCTAATGTGGTAAAATCTGAAGACATAGTAAAAAAAGGGGGGGTCTTTTTCTGGATTGCTTTTCAAAATACTGTCAGTTGGGTTTAGAGAAGTGAGTGGCGCTGGTCATTCTGTGCTTTTGAAAACACTATCGGTTGGGTTTAAGGAAGGGGGTTGGAGGGGGTTATCAGTCAGTCGTCGTCAGTCAGTCAGTCAACAGTGGCCTCTGGTGGATTTACGTGAAACCAGCAGGTGCGAATAATACTCGGCAGAGAAATGATAAATTCGCGAAAACAAAAGCTGCAAAAAAAAAAAACTGACCTCCTGGGACGCATTTGGCGCTCTCCAGAAAATGTATATAGGGCTACATTTTCAGGATAAGCCTGGGTTGGTTTTTGCTCATCTACAGTTCTTTGGGCAAATGTGACAGGATATCCACCAAACAGGTATTTATGCTGCTGTAAAGAGATCCTTTACAGCTTAATAATTGTAACCCAAATTAATGTCCACAAATCAGGACTATTCTGTGATTGTAGCTTCCTGGGTAATAGTTTCACTCCAATATGACTGTGGACACACTATGGGCGTACTCACACTATGTACCGTTGCCTTGAACCGGGCCAAAGCACGCTTGTCCCCCCTCCCGTCTTCACCGGCGACCCGCACTCACATTACATTTGGGCCTGGGCATGCTTACATCATCGATGATGCGCTGTTCAGTAAGCGCTCTCGCTCAGCACAATAGAGATTTCTTTAGTTATATTGTTTAAGTCATTTGATATGCGGTGTCACGCAGTTAAATATTTCGCCGAACAGATCAGCCACCTTTGACGCTCATAAACAATCATAAAGTCTTCGTGCTGCAGGAATAAGGAAGTTTGCTGAAGGCGCAGCTGTCATGCAGTGAGGGATTTGCGTCTTTAATAAACTACGACGTTTATTGCCTTCATTGAACAGTACAAATGATTAATTAATCCATATCAAACAGTCCCTTAAAAGTCACGTCTCACTTTCACTTCTAAGTGAACTGCGCTCAGGCCCACCTCTTCCAACTGAGCCAGGGCCGCCCAAGTGAGCCATGCCTGAGCTCGATTCAGAGCACTCACACTTCTCAAACGATCCGGGAAACGGGCCTGGGCACGGTTCGAATAGCATAGTGTGAGTGCGCCCTATATCTAGACACATTTTGGTCCAAACAGCTTCCAGAAGTTGATTTTGCATGATAAAGGTACCCTTTTGTTTGACAAAATTATAAAGAAAAGATTTCCAATGTTTTTCAGTGAGCAAATATTTTGTTAATGTTATCACATTTTGATTTTGGTTGCTGCAACACTACAAAAAAGTTGGACATTTTAACACGTTACATCAACTTTACTTTTAAAGGATTTAGAATTTTTTTTATTATGTTAAATTGTGTTACCCTCATGTCAGAACTTCATCTTCAGAACATAAATTAAAATAGACTGTAAACATTGCTTGGTTCCACACAATTCCTTCATATTTTCACAACACAAATTGATTAAGTTATCTTAATAGTTTTTTACAAAGTGGACTGAACATAAAACAAATAAACTTTAGAATGGTGCTGTTTCAATTCATTTTATATAAGTAGTTTGAGCAAGAAACAAAAGTCATTTTTTTTGTGTGATTTAGATGAAATCTGAGAGCTTTCTGAACCTCCGTAGACATCAAGGGTTGTGATGAAGTTTCAGGTTCCAGAAAAGGAACAAAAAACATTGTCAAAACAGTCCATGTGACATCAGTGGTTCAAATGTTATCATAAGTCAAGCAAAAAAAATATTAATTAAAAATGACTGTAAGTGCACACCCTGACACCCTAAATGATTGCAGTTGAACCACTGAAGTAACATGGAATACCTTGATAATATCTTAACTCTGAATGTCTCAGGACTATTGCAGTATGAAGGATAAGAGAACTCCTGGATTTCATCTAAAATATCTTAATTTGTGATCTCATTTTTGGGTGAACCAACCCTTTAAGTATGTCTTTAAAAACACTGGAAATGTTTTTTTTATACTTTTGTTAATGAAATAAAGGTCAAAAACAATTGCCAAATCACAATTTCTTGATTTCATTGCAAATCATAAAACAACATTTTTACTTAATGGTGGTGTTAATAAAACAGAATAAATCATTTCAAATAATGTATGACAGTTAACTCTTTTTTACACTATGCAATGAACAAAATCCACAATTTCTATATGTCTACATAGATCTGCATCACCTGGACAAGAAGAGCCGAGGAACTAGTGTGTGTGAAATGGGGAGTGTATCAGGACGGAGCTGTGGGAGAAGAGTGTAGATCACCTCCACACCATAAACAGAACAAATGAACCACTATCCCCACTAATGCCACCCCGGAGAGGGGCTTAAAATGGCTTATAGAGAAACTGGAGGTGGATAGAGGAGAAGAGGAATTATGGGAGTGTTTTATACAAACCTAAAAAAAGCAGGATCTGTGCCATCAGCAGTCTAGCAAGTTAAAGCTCTAAGTGACACCTGAACACACAGAAGATGAATGCTGCGAACACAACGTAAATAATAAAACCAAAATGTGTTCTTGCTATTTCATCCGCCATGATAAATCGGCGTGTGTTTATGAAAACATTCTTACTGGAAGTAATATTAACAAACAATGGCGCGATTTCAAACCCATCCGCCTAATAATTTGCGAGTATGCCATGACGAGCAACTTTCTTCCCAAGGGCGCTTCAAAAATTGTAGTTGATGAATTAGTCTGCCACATTAATACAGAGGAACAAAAAAATGGAGGCGAGGGAGGAAAAATAACTCCTTTTTTTCCAGGATCTCTTGACGCCGCCTGGTGCTTTCTGACTTCTAGAGAATCAATTATTATGGAAGCTAATCGAATGGAGATAATTGGCCGCTATGTATATTAAACAGTCCTACACAGGCCTCTTGTCGGGATGGATCCAGAGCCAGTGGTGCTGAGGGGCCACTCGAGGGCCAGAGGGCCAGAGAGGGAGCAGGGATGACGCACTTGGCAGAGCTGGAGAGTGGGAGGCTCAGCTTGCGGAAAGCGATCGCTCCACGACTCCAACACTCCTCCAAGCTGGAGAGCGCCTCGTTCTGAGAGTGTGTGTTTAATGGGATATGCAAATCTCCTACAGTCGGAGGGAGAGTGTGAGCCGCTGGAGGTGTTCGCTGTTTAAGGAGAGACATTATACAGGCTTAAACACTGTTGATATAACCTGTCAGTTTAGAGATTGTAGGTTTTCTGTAGGTAGAGATTGAGTGTTGTTGTTTTTTTCAGTCTAATGGAAAGAAAGCATCCTAAATGCACTTTTAAAGGGATGGTTGTGAGTGGCTTCTGTTTCTGTTCTTCTGTTAAACACAAGGGAAAATATTTTGAAAAATGTTGGAAACCTGTAACCATTGACTTCCATGATATTTTTTAGTTTTTACTGTGGAAGCCAATGGTTACAGAATTTCAGCTTTTTCCAAAATAACTTCTATTGTGTTCAACAAAATTCAACAAAAAAACTCATAAAGATTTGACACATTTTGGGGGTGAATAAGTAATGAATACATTTTTGTTTTGGGGTGAACTATCCCTTTAAGTGTTACTGTTATTGCTCTGTATCAATTTGTGTCTGTAGGTTTCAATTACACTATTATTTTAGGATCTATTGTCTAAAGAAAATAGTCAAAAAATTGTCATAAATCTCCACTAGAGTGGCATTATAAATTAAATTAAATTAAATTAAATTAAATTAAATTAAATTAAATTAAATTAAATTAAATTAAAT